>JAGDQP010006527.1:33404-69507 GCA_022664845.1 Lepisma saccharinum | reverse complement strand
ATCTGGTTTTTCCTTTTAAGGACATCAGGACTTATCTTTATTATTTTTAGAAATACTGACTCAAGAGTAAAGCAATACGGTATAAAGAAAACTTAAAAACTTTGTGCAGTTTTGTCCCACATTTGCGTGCTGCTGAATGTGTATTATCCCACTGTGAAAGTTAGCTATTTAAAAATAATATATATTAAGTTATAAAAGTTCATACTATAAACTTTGGTAAACTTTATTTTTATATGGGCCAGTTTAGTAACTTTGGACTTCGGCCCGTCACGATTTGCCCTTAGCTGTTAAGTGTTAAAATCCACACCCATGCCCCTGCCGGGACTCGAACCCGGGACCGATGAGTCGATAGCCTACCGCCGCAGACCGCTCGACCACCCGGCCGGCGTTCATACTATAAAAGTACAGAAAAGTTATGTTAATTCATCATCAATTACTTACAAAATTAATATTTACTCGAGTTGTGATTGAGTAAGTATAGATTAAAATATTGTTGTCCGCATGTAGAACAAATACAACAATTAATGGCAATTATCAAAGTATACATTTAGTCTCCTTGTTACGCACCTAGTCCAAAAAAAAAAAAAGTTTTTTTTTTTTTTCAAACCTGCTTTGAAGTACATATTATTTCCAGATTTTTTTTAAAATGGTGCTGGAACCATCAGCTGATGATTTTTCCTGGAATGATCCGCAAAAGGTTTCGTTGCGGGATAATGTGAAACTTTTTTCGTAGCTCTAAATACATATTGCTACCGCACAAATCGATGCCTACGTACAAACGTTTCAGAATAAATGCGAAACTTATCGTGTTCCCATTCAAATGCTACTACTACTCGTGTTAAATCAAAGCGCACACTACTAAGTCTCTTATACAAAATCTACAACACACGCTTCTTGGAACACTTACAGTCACTGGTTGCAATGGTACAGTTGGCGCTACCTTTTCATGCTACAAGCGCAAACACAGCTAACCCTCTTATCAATACAGCTTGTACATATCACACTTTACGAGACATGTGCGTGATGACTCATAGTCCTTTCTCTACAAAACCTTATCACTCCAACTTCTCTATGCCCATGTAATCAACTTTGATTCTTGACCACGTTTCCGGAGAGTGCACCGCAGTTGTCAGGGTTACCTACCAATTTCAAAAGTTTTATATTTTTAATCAACTCCCACACCATTGGCCATATCTGTACCCAACTTGGAAGTTAGAAACTGGGACAGGTCATTGAAGTTTGGCGCTGCATCTTTCGGTGTTGCCAATTAAAAAAAAATGTATTTCAAATGACTTTCATGTCGTTGACCATATCTGCACCGAACTAGGAATTCGACTACTAGAACAGGCCATAAAGTACTCCGGCCGCCGCAGTTGTCATTGTTGCTAAATCATGCACTAGATGAACTGCGCATCGAGAAATTAGACTACCCCAAGTAAAGTAGCACGACACCATGGAATAATGACGCTGTAGCAGAAACGGAAAGATTGCGAAATTATGGACTAAATCATTTATAGTACACAATAAAGATTACAATTCTCGAAAACTAAAAAAGCATATAAAATAATTTATAGTAAACAAATTAAAAATCAAACTTTCATTAAAATATACTAAAAAGGACAAAAAAAAAAAGTTTGATACCGGCCTAAATTACTATCTTAGAAGAACCCTCACATTTATTAAAATATACTAAAAAGGGGAAAAACTGAAACCGTCATAAATGACTGAGTTAGATGATTTCCCTCATTTGGCCGAAAATAAAAGCGAGGGGCATAAATATTAAAATGTAACTAGAGTAAAAGTCAACGCAAAAGTAAGTTTAGTTTTCGCTACGAGAAATAGACTGGGTTTGTCAAAGTGGGTCCAGCCCGAAAAAAAAAGCAGGTTTTTATGGGTTGGGCCCACTTGAAAGAAAAGAAAAAAAAAATTAAAACCCAGTCAGTGGTTCTTTTCCGTTAACTTTTTGTTTTCAAATTATTTCTGAGATGAGGGTTCTTCACAGAAATGCATGATAATGAAAATTATTGCGTGTTAGAATGAAGATCTCGACTATTACAATCTAAAATTTATACCACTTCACTTTTGTGATACTGAAATACAAGAAAGATTCAGAGTTCAGTACACCAATACGAACGATTAAATAAAATTTTTCAATTGTTGTTTTCGTAACCTACTCCCATGTAGAATTACTAGCTCTTATAACTAGATATATTATAGATCTTGATGCTCTTTACTCTCAATCTTTGTTAACAAATTACTTTCAAACGAAGTTATTATTGAAGTATATCCATATAATTATAAATTACATCTTTGTAACATCAAAATTATTCATCTCTTTGTAATATGAAATTCCGTGGAAAATTAATTCCTAGAATCTATAAATATTGTTAATAATTAACTAACTAACTAACTCTATGGCTTATGGAACTCGCAAGTTCATCGCCGCAGTAACAAACGTTCGCCATTGGATTCTATCCTGGGCAGTATCAAGCCAGTTTTCATCACGAACACCTACTTCTCGAAGATCTCTTCTAATATTGTCCTCCCAACGACGTCTTGGTCTTCCCAATGGCCTCTTTCCATCCGGCCTTCCAACCAGGATAGAATATGATCTTCGTTTTTCCCCCATCCGAGCTACATGGCCTGCCCACCTTAGTCGTCTCGATTTCATTATTTTTACATCTGGTGAATCGTACAGTCCGTGGAGTTCTTCATTATGCAGTCTCCTCCATTCTCCAGTCATCTCGTGTCGTTTCGGCCCATATATCTTTCTCAAAACCTTATTTTCAAATACACGTAATTTATGTTCATCTTCTAGGGTCGTCCTCCAACTTTCGCAACCATAAAGTATTACCGGCAGAATAACAGTTCTGTATATTTTCAATTTCAATTTCCTTAATATTAATCGCGATGTTAGAAGTTTTTGGACTGAATAGAAACATGCGTTCCCCGATACTAAGCGACTTTTTATTTCTTCCGTGACCTCATTTTTGCTTGTTACTAATAATAATATAAATTTTCAAACAGATGCCTTACACCATTATTGATACACTTGTTATCCACAGAAATACAGAGGTAATCAGGAAATTAGAATACGAGATAAATAAACAGCAGTACGGTCTGTGGTTGTTGGGCCGGACGGTTATGTGGTTCTGAGAAGGTTGGGGAGCAATTCAGACCCTGCTCAGGCCAGTGGGATCATACCGAATGGAGATTTCCCTAGTTTTCTTCAATCTCACTTGGTGAATGTTGCAAAGCTGGGACCTACAATTATCGTGGGCTCCGAACTACTTGCGGCTTGAATCCGGTGCACAGACCAAGTGAGGTCACCCCCACAAAGAATAGGACCGCTTCAAGGCTCCTGATTCCATAGTAGTGTCGTGCTGCTATGGATCAGTGGTAAAGTGCTTGCCTCTGGTGCGTGGGTTCATATGTTTGATCCCAGCTCGTGCTATGTGGGCTTTGTGGTGAACAAAGCGTGTGTGCGTGGGTTTTCTCTGGATTCTCCCGTTTCCACCCAGTTTCTTCACTCCACCATTTCCCCCATATCTTCTACAATCATTCATTCCGCCTGAACCAAAGCTGCCTCTAGGTCTTACATATTCATAGTAGTGTCAATTGGTACAGCGTTGGCTTCACATTCACGTTGGTTCTTAATTTGATACCAGCGGTCGACCATCTTGACTGAGACTTTTCCAGAGTTTTTTCAGTCACGGGATGAAATTAGTACGTAAACATTATTATTTCTTTTCTTTACGTTTTGATTGTTTTGTTTTGTTTCTTGTCTTATTGACACACTTATCCAGTTCCTATTACAAGATGCATATCCTCTGGCAATTTTCCTGTTAAATTACTCCTAGTCTTCAACAATTTGGAGTTATTACCTCTTTTTTCATTCTGGAATCTCGCTCCTCTCCTAGGGACGACTTCTCCCTCGCTTGAACTTGACTCATTTCCTTCATCTCTAATCGGTCTTTCCTGCTCTTGTTCTTCTTACTGTTTCATTTTCTCTTTCCTTCTTGTCTCTCCACCTCTTCTGAACGCTCCATCATTTGTGCTATAACTTTATATAGACCCGCTATCGATTGAAAATGGTTCACTCCATTTCTCTCATTTCCTTGGATAACTTGGTTTTCGTCATTCAACTGATTCGAATTATCCTGTTGCATTCCTTCCATTACATTGACATTCCTACCATCTACTTCCTTGAATTGATCTCACTTGTTTGCTTTTCGTTCCTTTTGGAATCTCTCTCCTCGTCTAGGAACATCTTCCTTTTCACTGGAGCTTAACAAAAATGTCTCCTATCAAGATCCCTGTTTCATGGACCTCGACAAATAAGAGGTGGGACTAAGCTTGATATTTTATAATACGCTTGGCCTAGAGAGAAATTTCTTCCCCTCTAGAATAATATATTTATATCCTGGAATAAAAAAGAGGTGATTTCCGAAGTAAAGATTTAATAACGCATCTAACAGCATTTAAGCAATTAAGAATAGTTAATTCTTATTTGTATGTACAATCCATGCCCTTTTACATTCAATTGTACAATATCCAGCTTAGCTAAGTTTTACATAAAGAATGTTGACTGGAAATTATCCTATCCCTTCTAGAGAAATTAGCTACATTTGTGAAATAATATCTGAACTCCTTTAAACATCATAATTTGATTGAATTCTATATATTCTTCATGTTACAGTCAATGTCAAATCCCAATGCCGAAATGCCCTGCCATCTATATCCTGATATAAGAGTAATACCGTAGTTCAACATTCCTGTGTTACGTTTGTTTACACATCGAGAGCTTAACGCACAACAGTTCAACGCAACTTATTCTAAAATACATTCATTTAGTTACAATGGATCTCGTGGATCCATGAAATCAGGTAAAACAACTGCTTCATAGCAAAGTAGCAAAATCGTATTGAATAACAAAAAATCGATACAATAGTTAAGATTCAGTTCCTTTATATAAAGTTAGATTGCTTTAGGTTACACTGCATTCTATTTCAAGTGCCAAATCTTTAAAATGCAAATGCGAAATCTAGGGATGGTTTCACGATACTTTCGATACCTCAATACAATCGATACTTGCAAAGTATCAGTATCGATCGATACTTCTACTAATGAAGTTGATGCTTTTTTGATAGTGAAATTTTTTGACAATAATATCTTTCCCTGAAAATAATCCCATGGGTAGAACGTTAGATCTATAACTTACACCTTAAAGCTTCTTGAATTTGAATTTTATTTATGGCCTTTAGGCATCTATGACTCAGGACAGAGTTAAGTTATAAATTATAGGAAAGCAATTCACTTACATTTTAATTTGAATTAATATATGTATTATTTAACACATTGAAAGACATTGTGAAAAAAGTATCGAAAATTAAAAACGAAGTAACGGGCGTATCTAGAAATTCTAGTGTCGACCCATCTCTAGTTGTTGTTGAGATATAAAATTTCGGAAGTGTAGAAGAAATAATTCATAACGGCTTAAGAAACATTTAGTACTGAATGAAAGTATTCTTACATACATTAAAAAATCGAGAAAGGAAAGTGTCCGATTTTACCCTCCTCAACGTCGTTCTATATTTGCTTTTTCGTACTCATTTTGCGTTATGTTGAAAAAAATACGCGGGATAAGCAAAATACACGAAAAAATTCTTGAGTATTCAAAAGAAAAATACTACGAAAAAAATTTCCTAGTTGTGGGGAAAAAGAAGACTGCAAATACAAGATCGGTTGGTGACAATTTTTTTTATCTTTTAGCTTTTCGGCGCCTAGCATGATCTCTGCTGCACCTAAATGAAGCTGCTAGTATCAAATTTCAGGGTTAGCTGTTGAATTCATTGTCAATTTCCCTGTCTCTTGGCTTACGGATCCTGTAAAACGACGTTATTTCAGTAATTCACTATTCTTTATGGCTATCTAGCCACATATAAACACATACAGAAACCAACATACCGTCATACAATAAAAATATGCATAATTTGTACTATCGGTCAAATGTGCGTGAAAAAAGAGGGGAAAGACGAATACAATGTTGATCTTGCGAAGTTTCAAACTACAAAACCGCCGCCGATTCCTCAATGACCTTTAAAAACACCATATACATGATTTCTTAATATTTTCAGTGTGTCAGTGAAGGAGAGAGAGAGCGCGTGCCAAAAGCTGACTTGATTCCGATGGAGCGAGAATGCTCGTGTTCCTTAACAAAAACCTATAGGCTATAACATCCAGTCATTGAAAAGTATTTTAGATGGTTTTGTTTATTTTCCTATATGTTGATGTACCCTATTAGGAGAAAGAAGTTTAACTTTAACAGTTTCAAATTTGAAAAAGACGACTTCTACTCTTCTGTAAAACAAGGTGGTAAAGAATCGCATATTTAAGAAAAAATTACACAAAATTATTGTAAATATTTAAATAGAAGATAATACAGTAGAACAGTTAAACGATACAAAACCTTATATTTATATGTCACCTTTGATTACATATGTATCATTTGCATTGTCCCACATAGCACAGGATATATATCCCATGGATATCCTCTACTTAGATCCACAATATGGGTACAATGTCCCAGAACAGTTGGAATCACATAAGGATATTATTTTTTGAATGTTGAAACGATATTGTGGGATGAAGTTTCAGGAATATTCTGAGGATATCTGCCAAGAATAATTCTTCTCGACATTTTCGTAAATACTTGGGATATTTCCAGGAATATCCTTATGATATGCGCTCATTCTGGACATTCAGATAATATTGGTATTCTCCGCATACATCAAGCATATACTTGGAATATTCCCACGGGGATATTAGTAGAATGTACCTGCCCTGTGTGGGGTAGAACAATGTTGAAGAAAGTAAAAAGTACCGAAGGTCAGAAATAAATAGCAGTATCGACCCATCTCTAATTTACATAATCCTTTTAATTACATATGTATCATTTGCATCGTAAAACAATGTTGAAGAAAGTATCGAGTACCGAAGATCCAAAATGAGTAGCAGCATCGAGTATCGAGAAATTCTGGTATCGACCCATCTCTATGTTGCTTTTTAATTACATATGAAGCGTACAAATTGTGCATGTTAAGCGTACAATTGGAACAAAAGCGGAAATGTGAATAAAAGGTGATTTCTTGTAAAACATATAAAGCCCAACTTTCCCATTTACTCCCATGTATTTTATATTTTAAAAACCGCTTAACTTGGTAATTTTTTAGCTTTTAGAGTCAGCCTTTCTAAGCGGTTAGCTGTCATTATGTAGTACTTGTTACGGGTGCAAACTTATTTTTTAAAGTGCACCTTCCCCCTTCTTTCCCTGTACCCTTCATATATATCATTTGCATTGCAGAACAGTATTGAAGAAAATATCGAGTTCGGATATGATATGGAATATCGAGAAACTCTGGTACCGATCCACCTCTAATTTATATATTACTTTTAATTAGATATTTATAATTTGCATTGTAATGTTGAAGAAAGTATCGAGATCGAAAGTCAGATATAAGTATCGATATCGGGTATTGAGTATCGAGAAATTCTGGTATCGACCCACCTCTTGTCAAATCTTTAAATTACCATTCCGAGCAGTGATAATGCATATACTGACCATACAATACAATAACATTATAACCGAACAATTCGTATGAACGGTGTTACTATAGCATACCAACCTAACCTATTCATATGTAGCCATACATAGCCTAAGCTACCCATAACACAGCACATGCACTTCCTGCAAGTTCTGTTAATGTGATAAAAATTGCAGACCAGTTCTCTTCGTAACTCAGATTGAAGCGTAAAAATGACGACTGTTCTGTAAAAATACGTGATATAACTTACTTCAGACGTTTTCTCAGTTAATTCCAGAAATCACAGCATTTCTTCTCAATCACATTAATTTCTGCTGTACTGAAACTCTTTCGATCACTTGTGTTGTTAATGTACAAAGTACATGTGCAAAAGGAACATGATAAATGTCCTCATTTGGCCGGAAAAGGATTTGGCTTCTGTGTTAGAAATGTCTGCAATTCCTGTATACCAATTTGCAGACGAAGCAAACTACACGAAGTTTAGCTTCTGCATCTCAATGCTCATTACAAACTTAAAACACCAAAGGAAATAGCCATCAGTACTTGTGTGTTTTGCTGCAATAGCTGTGGATGATATAGGTACAGAATAGTAAAAAGATCCGAGTTCCTGGAAGAGAGTGAGACCAAGTCTGTATGAACTGTTTTAACTTCTTCTTTGTTGAGAAAATGAAATGTTATCAATATTTGAGTTATCAAAGCGCTGTGAATTATAATCTGATTTGTTAGAGGGCGCTCAAGATTTGTTTTCTAGCTACACGCTTAACAGCCCTATCAATTCTATCACATGACTATTTGCCATGACATGTGGCAAAGAAAGACGAAGCATTTACATCAAAGTCATGAGTATGGTGACATAGGTAAGCAAAGGTTTTGTATTTCTGTAGCATTTAGCGCATCCATCATATTCAACTGCTTGATGCAAAGATGATGTTTCATGTAAGCCGTTAATTCCTTCTGTACTTAATACACAAATGCCACATTATGTAAAAATTACGGTTCAGCAAAACGATAATTCAATGTGCACTGTAAAAATAAATGCTGTAATTAGAACGATTCTTTATATTTCTTTGTAAAGGATCCCGAACAAGTTCTGGAGAAAATGTAAGACAATTTGGATTAAAGGATAGGACACACACGCATGAAACATGTGTTTAATGGGATGAAGTGCTGAAATATGTATTTTTATTCGAAAATTTATATTCAGAATGCAGAAAACTGTCCAAAAATCTTGTCTGAAAATATAAATATCTGATCTCCAACCAAAAGTCCGGATAAACCGAACTAAACATTTTATAACTTTGTTCACTTCTGCCATATTCTACTGCATAGATACTTTTTTTATCCAGATGACAGATACTTTCTTCAAGCCACTAGAAGAGGCTAGAAAAAAAAGTACCGTTCCTGCAATGCAATGCTACAACAGCCTGAGTTAAAAAAGATGGCTTTCATGGAATATTTTTGCAAATTTCTATCAAATTTTTCCAACACATCCAGCAAGATTGTAATATTAAACAAACAAATGTTATCTAGAAACACTACTAGTCAGAAAATGAAAATCAATAACGTTTCCTGCAATAAAATAGTACAACAGCTTGAGTTAAAGCAAGCAGAAGCATATAATTAACTACAGTTAGTCTTCACTGGGGTACAAAATCAATTTTAGTAAATAAATAAACAGGTGGAAAAAGTTCCAATAGGAAAAGAATCCTCAGATAAGCTAAAGCAGCACACCTGTAACAAAATGTTATTAGTCACAAGACGTGTTTAGAGGCTTTTCCTGAGTCACAATGATCAATCACAATTCTAATAATACAGAAGTGATCTTAAAACAACAGGAAATAAAGGACACTTGCTGAGAATATAAGACATCTTTTGTTAATGAATCTTGTTTCAGTATAAACTTACTTGCTGTGCATTGAAGCTACATTCCTCCCTCTTGAATTATACCACATTTTAAAACTCTTTGATTACTATCCTTTGATATGTAAATAACTTTGTCAATGACACTACCATTTTGATGTGTTGTAAATAGCAGAACTTCACATTGAACAATTATCATTACTTTTTTACAGACTATACACATAGCGGTAAACTTTGGTATGTTTTTTTTTTTTTTTTTTCAGATATACAATATTTATAACACGATTATATACAAACTGAGATCCTATATTGTATATCCTGCGCGATTTAATATGCAGGGAGCCGGATGTGAATTCCAATTTCTGCACCACGAGTCGGTTATCACAGTCTACATCGTAAGACAGTTCAAAACCCAATGTATTTACCTTTATATGGGAAAGAGGAAAATTGATATTTCATATGATGTATTCATTAGGTTGTCCTGATCTTTGCTTTTTCTGTATACGAATTGCAAACCAACCTTGTATTTTGACATAATTTTCACATAACTAACTCTATGGCTTATGGAACTCGCAAATTCATCGTCGCAGTAACAAACGTTTGCCATTGGATTCTGTCCTGAGCAATATCAAGCCAGTTTTCATCACGAACACCTACTTCTCGAAGATCTCTTCTAATATTGTCCTCCCAACGGTCTTCTTCCAGCCAGGATAGAATATAATCTTCGTTTTTCCCCCATCCGAGCTACATGGCCAGCCCACCAAAGTCGTCGCGATTTCATTAATTTTACATCAGGTGATTCGTACAGTCCGTGTAGTTCTTCATTATGCAGTCTCCTCCACTCTCCAGTCATCTCGTCTCGTATATCGTTCTCAAAACCTTATTTTCAAACACACGTAATTTAGGTTCATCTGCTAGGGTCGTACTCCAACTTTCGCAACCGTAAAGAATTTACCAGCAGAATAACCGTTCTGTATATTTTTAATTTCAATTTTCTTGATATTAATCGCGATGTTAGAAGATTTTGGACTGAATAGAAATATGCGTTCCCCGATAGTAAGAGACTTTTTATTTCTTCTGTGACCTCATTTTCGCTTGTTACGTATGCTCTCAAGAATTTAAATTTGTTTACTTTCTCTATGACCGCATCCCTAATTCCTATGTTTTTATTTCCTTCATTCCGTGCGTTTCGGCTTGTTATCATGTATTTTGTTTTATCTATGTTTACCTGTAGACCTATCTTATCACACGCTTCTACTAAGGCATCGGTATTGCTTTGTAGTGCATCTATATCGTTCCCTACTAAATCTACATCATCCGCGTATACGAACAGTTGATTCAAACCATCAATGATAGTCCCTTTTTGTCCTCTTTTATTTTAAAAATCGCATATTCTAACGCAAAGTTAAACGGTAGTATTGACAAGGCATCGTTTTGTTTCAAACAACTGCGAATCATGAAACTATCCGACATATTATTACCTATCCGTACTCTGCTTGTGGGGTCGCTGAGACACATCTTCACTAGTTGAACCAAGTTTTTCGGAATTCCAAATCGTATCAGAATACTGTATAACTTTTCCCTTTGGATAGAATCATATGCTTTCTTAAAATTAATGAAAAGCTGCTTGTGAACAGTCTTATTGTATTCCCATTTCTTCTCCAAAATTTGTCCCAAGGCGAAAATCTGGTCCAACGTGGATCTATTTCTTCTAAATCCATATTGGTGATCTCCAATTATTTCATCTAGTATACACTTAGGCATGTTAACATAATATTACTTAATACTTTGTAACAGGCTGGAAGTAACGAGATTTCGTGGTAATTATTACAGTCCGATTTATGGCCTTTTTTCGTAAATCGGAACTATTATTGAGGTTTTCCATTCCTTTGGAAGCTCCTCCATTCTCAATAGCACTTATCAATTTATGTAGTTCCTTGATTAGTGCCGTTCCTCCCACTTTCATTAATTTGGTTGGAATATTGTCTATTCCTAGTGATTTGAAATTTTTCAATTTCTTTACCGACATTTCGATCTCGATCTCGCTAGGTTCGGGAATCCACGGTTTTGTGGTATGGATTTAAAATTCCTCTGTTTGTTCCCCGTTGTGTACATTACGAAGTTTGTCGAAATAACTTTTCCACACATCAACAATTTTAGTCGGATCAGCATGAAGATTTCCACGTTCATTTCTAATCATTCCTAACCTCGGCTGGTAACCTTCTCTTAACGAGTTTACCCCTTTGTATAGATCTCGTATGTTATCTGTCTTCCCGTTTTCTTCTATCTCCTGAATCTTCTGTGTTAGATATTTTCGATTTTTGTTTCTAAACCCGAGTGTGGCGTTTTGTTTCGCGTTACTGTAGTGGTTGGTATTTGCTTCGCTTTTATTACTTAGCCATCGCTGCCTGGCTTGTTTTCGTATTTTATGAAGCTTAAGGCATTCTTCATCAAACCAAGGTTTGTATTTCTGTTGTTTCTTCTCACATACACGTTCCTTCGCTGCGCTCTTAATTGTTTTACGAATTGCCTCGCACATCTTACTTACATCAATTTCATTTTTAATATCATCATTATTATTACTCGAGTCGGCTAGGATTTCGAACCTATTTGAGAGTTCGATTTGGTAGTCTGCTTTTATGCTCGGATTATTTAATAGTTTAACTTCGAATTTCAGTTGTTGCTTTCCCTATTCGCGATGCATAACTTTCCCCTTAATTCTGTGATCACTAATTGATGGTCGGTGTCACCTTCCGCTCTTCTGTACGACCTAAGATCCATTATGTTGCTGTGTCTTCGTCTATCTACCAATACGTGATCGATCTGGTTGAGAGTTTTGCCGTCTGGAGATACCCATGTTTTGTGTATGTCTTTGTCTTCAAAGTACGTGCTCTTTTTACCAGTAGGTTTTTCGAAATTGCGAAAGTTATCAGTCTTTCTCCATTGTTATTGGTCTTTTCGTGAAGGCTGTATTTGCCTATAGTAGGTCTATATTGTTCTTCCCTCCCTACCTTTGCATTGAAATCGCCCAACACAATTTTCGAATTATACTTCGGCATTATACTACGATTAGCCTTTTTAGCTAATATTTTACCCCAGGAGAATCCATGAACCATGTGTTACTATTTCTTGGCATGTTGTAGCGGTGTAGAGTTGTCAGCTCTACGACCTCGCAGACGATATTCAAGATATCGTCCTGTGTCCATCTCTGAGCCTTGCCCATGTCATACATCTTCAGCCTCAGAGTGGTAATGGTGATAATGCTTCTCCTTACCATGATATTTTTGTCCGGGGTTATCTTCCCCTAAACTTTGTAGATCCCTCTACTAACTGCAAGGCAGCAGTACTGGTTTTGGTCCGCCCCGGAACATTTCCGGTACCCACCATATCTGGTCCGCATTCCCCTATCCGCCACCTGGTGGAAGACCAGTAACTCCACCCGGCCAATTTTCACATATTTTGTAATATTTTCATTGCTCAAGACGTGCTTCAAAAGCCTTTCATATTATGTACACACTCTTTAGTCCACTGTTTTAAATTGTACAAAATTTTAAAACTGTATAGATAATTTCCTTAACGCTGTCATACTGTCGTGCAGTAAATCCGAAAACTTCAAACTTTATCTCAGAGACTATTACACGCAGAACAATTAAATTTTGCAGATTTTCTATTTTCTACGCATAAAACATTCGTCCCAAATTAGCTGAAAAATCTGAGCCGGTGGGTTACATCTTTTTACAAAGAAGCGTCGAATTCATGTGGAATGACCCTTCTTTCTTCAGCAACATCACAATCCTAAACTTGAAAAAGGAACAACTTAAAATGACTGATTCCATTTTAAATCGTCCAGGCAAGAGTAAAATAGTTCCCATCATGGTCTCAGATTTCTTTCATATTTTTTATATGGGATCTATCTGCAAATTTTTTAGGCCCATAGTTCTTCCTTGTACCCCCCAAAAAAAGGTTTCCTTCGATTTATAGCCTTTCAAAATGGCCGGCCTCAGAATGAGTAGTTCGAAAAAGCAAAATTTATGTCAAGTTTAAAAGTTTATTATGGAGAAACTAATGTACTTAGCAGCATACGCTGAATAGTAGGAAGAAAACAAAGTAGTGTGCTTCAGTGGAGGGTAAAAATTTCCCTGATGCTCCAATGGGATTCACGCAATTAACTCGCAATGTTGCCAACTTTTTAGATTTTTTTTTCTAGCTTTAGATAAAAAGTTTCGGTACCCATGGGTCGTACGACCATTTGCTTCTACCATCATAAGTACCTCCATAAAGTGTGTTAAAACTGAAAATTGTTTGCATTTCTGATCATTACATTTCAAGTTTACATCATCATGAAAAGATGAAAATTCATTAAGTTGCCAGGTTTGGACGCCATTTTCTCAAAAAACCCACCTTTTAAAAATCTGAATTTTTCACTAGTATTCGAGAAGTGCCTGAACATTAATATCCTTTTTGACCGTTTGTGCGGCCCGAGCCCCTAACCATCGCAATTAATTATTGAAATTTCGATTTTTGTACACGTAACACTATGATTTTCTGGTGGTTAGAAATGGACATTTCATTGTTATGTATTATGTTTACCATTGCTAACTTACATAAAATGTACAAAGTAGCATATACTCAGTGCATCCATTTCTCATTACAGATATAATACTTCAATAATTATAGTGGGGGGAAAAAAAAGCTGCAACTATGGCAACTACAAATATTTTGACCAATTATGAAATATAACTGACAATATGATAAATGTTTGACTTTGTTTATTAATATTAAAGGGTGAAAAGTATGTGACTGGGCCGGGGATCGAACCCGGGACCTTTAAGTAACTGTCCCAATACGCTAACCCCTGCGTCACCCAGTTCATCCGCTTGCCAATCACACAAATTCCACTCCTGATGTCGATGTTCTCTCTCGAAACCACCTGGATAGTACCACAATTCCCAGTTGTGCTTGGACTTCCCTGTGTCTCATAATGGTGAACATCTCACACGGAAGAAATAATTACAACGTTGAAATGGAGGAAACTTCCGACTTTTTAAACACCGAGCCTTTGTAGGTGCAGATATCATTAATATTAAAGGAAAGTCCATCACGAGAAAGTCCAAGCACAACTGGGAGTTATAGTACTATACACGTGGTTTAGAAACATGTGTGAAAACACGAGTTAATCGTGTGTACAATAATTTAATAATAATAGAGTTTAATATTTTATTGTTTGGTTATTGTAACGTATTTACTAGCTTTGTCAATAGATTCTTATACTGTGTGTCATTCAGTAAATCAACATACATTTTATACAAAAGAGAATAAAAAAAAAAAACAACAACGTATAGTACATATTTTTCTATTGTCTACATAATTTGCAGTTCTTCCTTTTGTTGTTCCGATGTAACGGTCCCTTCTTTGAACTTTTACCTTTTATGCGGCCTGAGCCTTAGATGCCTAAAGGCCATAAAATTTTTTTTACCCTTTATAGTTCCATAAGTTAGCAATACTGATATCTCATGCATATCATTTGGCTTCCTCTTCGCCTACAGCAGACCAAGTGCCATTTGAAATACTACTACCTTGAAATGGCTTGGCAACACTGTGAGGCTGGCAACGCTGACTTCGTCTTATTTTGTTCCCTGAACACATTTCCTTTTTTGGATCATTTTCGTGTTATTTATGGGTCCCAAGTTTGTATATAGGATCTAAATGGCCATTCATAACCACCATAATGCCACGAGTATAAAAATCGAAATTTCAGTAATTAATTGCGAATGTTAAGGGCTCGGGCCGCACAAACGGTGAAAAGGATATTAATGTTCAAGCACCTCTCGAATACTAGTAAAAAATGACTTGAGATGCTGGCTCACATACAAACATCAGCTTATGTGAGAAACTTAATCTGTACATATAAAAAAATGTAAAACAAAAGAGAGAAAAATAAATTAAATTCAAATTTTCAAAAGGTGGGTTTTTTGAGAAAATGGCGTCCAAACATGACGATGTAATGAATTTTTCAGCTTTTCAACCTTGAGACATAATGATCAGAAACGCAAACCCTTTACAGTTTTAACACACTTTATACAGGTGTGTGATGGTGGAAGCAAATGGTCGTACAACCCATGGGTACCGAAATTTTTTTTATCTAAAGTTAGAAAAAAAATCTCAAAAGTTGGCAACATTGCGAGTTAATTGCGCGAATACTATTGGAGCTTCAGGAGAATTTTTACCCTCCACTGAAGCACACTACTTTGTTTTCTTCCTACCATTCAGCGTATGCTACTAAGGACATTAGTTTCTCCATAATAAACTTTTATATTTGACATATTTTTTTGCTTTTTCGAACTACTCGTTCTGAGGCCGGCCAATTTGAAAGGCTATAAATCGAAGGAAAAATTTTTTGGGGTGAAAAGAAAAAATATGGGTCTAATAATTTTGCACGTAGATCCCATATAAAAATTATGAATGAAATCTGAGACAGTCGTGTGGATCACCCTGGACGATTTGAAATGGAATCAGTCACATGTTTCTGCATCAGTATTCTTCTAAAATGACGTAGCCTGTATCTTCCTTTCTTCCTAAGCAATTGCGAATTTTATCATCGTAATTGACTCTTTTCTCAAGTGGCTACATCTCCGAAGCGAAATATTATAGGATTAAAGATCATGAAGATATAATTGAGTTCATTTCGGTTACAGTTTACAGATCTCAAAGTTGTATTGGGAACACCCCAATGTATCGGCAAATGGACACCGATACATTTTCCGAACTATTTTCAATTTGTTGAATATTAACAGTGACGCTCATCTTTCATGAGTCTCTTTAAACTTAAAATTCGTCTAAATGATTATCGATTTCTTTATGCATGTGTACGCCTTTGATTTGCACTACTCAAATGATATTTTTAGTCCGTCCATGCCAAAATAGTAGCTCATGTAAGAAAGAAGAATAAGTAACTGAAGAAGAACCAAAGGTAAAGGCGAAAATTAGAACAGTTAGGACTACCAGTACATGAACTGATTCAGGATGTTTCCAGTCGGTGGAATTCGACATTCTAGATGTTGCAGAGAATAACAGAAGAAAAGCGAGCACTTGTGATGTATTGCGCGGACAATAATATTTCGTGTTCACTTACTCCAAATCAATGGACACTCACCGAATAACTGGTGCATCTACTTCGACCTTTGGAGCAAATAACGAGGGAAATGAGTACCAAAAATGCATGCATTTCGCAAGTTTTCCCATCGATTTTCGTGTTAGAAAAGCATTTACAACAGGAAGAACGTCATTCTGGAATTAAAACTACTAGTGCGGAATTTCGGAGTTCAATACAAAGTAGACTAGCTCAATATAATTGCAACAAGAGTATTCTCATAGCAATGGTTCTCGATCCACGTTATAAGTATTTGTCAGGTAAAATTCAAAAAGACAAAATCTAGTTGTGGATTTGTAATGAAATGGAAGCGTCGGAGACACCTCAAATTCGTCAGTGGTACACAATGAACCAATCCCTACTTCCCAGGAACCTTCTATTTCAATTCGGGATGATACCCCTCCTGCTAAAAAGACACGTATTGATATTTGGAATTTGGATGAAGTTTTAGAAGATACTCAACTTAAAGAATGCTCCAAAACTCTCATAATGGAACTTGACACTTACCTTGCAATGCAGTGTATTTCAAGAAATGATGATCCTCTATCGTGGTGGAAACAACATGCAAATAGTTTTCCTATACTTTCAAAACTTGTGAAGAAATATTCCAGTGCTCCCCCATCATCTGTTGAAAGTGAACGTACCTTTAGTATTGGTGGACATATATATACGATAATTGAAGAAGTAGAATGAAACCTGAAACAGCTGAAGAATTTATGTTTCTTCATTGTAATTTAAGTCTACTGAATTTTAACTATTAGAAAATACGGTTAATACAGCAACAAGACCCTTTTGTGATGGAAAATTACTAAATTAGGTTCAAATATTTCGAAACCACTACAAATAAATGAAACTTTTGAATTAGACTTTCTAGTTTGTATTTTTACTAATTCTTTACAAAACTTGAATAGAAAATAGAATTTACTTCTTGTTAATATTTTTTTCTGATGTTACTTCTTCGAAGTTATTAGAATTACAATCAAGTGACTTGTAACACCTTCCATTTACAAAGAAATAAACATATAATTATTAACAACATCATTAACTTCAGGGTTGGAAGAAATTTTTCATCAAGCTCTTCATATGTCATTTCATTTTTATTTTTTAAAAAATGATCACAGCTTTTTTTATACATAAGACGGAAGTATTCCAGAATTCCTAGGATGCGATGAAGAATCCTTTTCTAAAAAATATGAATTCCGAAAAGCGAACTGAAATTGAAGAATTAGTTTATTTCCATAAAAACGAACATTTAAAAAATGACATGAATTCTCGAGTTGTATTATAGTTTACTGATACAATGCGTATAACTAGTTAAAAATTATTTGGAGGAAACTGTCACTGGTTAAAAACAAATAGCTCTAGAGTTGATAAATAATTTTAACGTTTTTAACTTCGCTTAATAGCCCTTTTATTTTTATTGTGATGTACACATTAACCTGTAGTTCAGCACATATTATTTTATGAACAATAAAAATTTGTAACGATTAGAGTTGGCTACTGCTTCACTGTTTCGACTCACGTAACTGACCGACTGCTTCGAAGCACGACAAGTTAAATGTTCCGAATCTTTGGGTGTCATTGCGAAGCAGCGACCGACGCACGGAGCCGATACTCACTACCACTGCTTCGTCCTATGGGTGGAAATGTTTCGATACACTCGAGTCGTCTTCTTTTAGTTCTTATCTTGCTGCCAAGTATATAGTTGGAGCTAGGGGTGGGGTGGAGTGAGGTTCGTAGGCAGAGGGAACATTATGTTGTCTTGTGAATTTCGCCTCTTCTCCAGTTTCAAACAGTCCACGACAAGAACCATATGGTAGCAATTTTTCACTCAACCACTGAAGGGAAAAGGGACGAAAAAAAAAAAAAAAAAAACTGACCGTTCTATCACAGAAGAATTGGTTTCATATACTCTTCAGAGTCCAGATTCAGAAAATTAGGGGGGCGAAAACAAAACGTTGTGCAGTATCAGGATCCACTATAGTAATCTTAGGTTCACATATTTTGATCTTAGATACAGTTTGATTTTATTGAGTAACTTCCAGCCACAAACGACGTGTATATGAAGAACTAAGGAAGTGCATAAACAGTATTAATATCTCTCAATGGAATTTATATTTATCTTGTTAAAATATTTTGATGTATGCTTTTCGATTTGTGTACCAGCAATTTCTTTATAGGACATTCAATTCCTAGCGCGAAAGATGTTTCCTTTTTAACTTAGGACCTTCTGTCATCTTTGGCTCAGGCCGAGATGGGTTAGATATCTTGCAGAGCTTTGAGGCACCATCCCGGCATTCATTCTGTGAAACTGGAAAACTTCAGGGATGATCGCGGCCCATTACTGATCCGGAATCCGCAACGTTACCGTCTGGGCCACGAGGGATGAGTGGGAATATGTTGTATTTAATTTAATACTCCTCAGTAACAATACTCAAATAACGCCTGTATAATGAAGAGGTGACTCAGCGGAAGTGTGCTCGCCCCTACATTAGGCGAATCCCACAGCATAAGTAACGTTTGAATCTATATAGGAATGTAATATAAATAATTTAAGCGGAAAATCATTAAATTCAATAGGAGGTCGGTGTACTGTGCGGCCGTGGCTCAGCGTTGTTTGCTTACTATTCAGGAGGTCGTGGGTTCAATCCCAGCGTCCGATCATGCTGACAGGTTTTTCCTGTCACAATAGGCATATTCCGGGATTGTACCTTCAACTTACGCCCTGGTCGACACCTACCCTCATCCTTTTCCCTTCCCTATTCTGACCTAAGCCTTGAATGCCTAAAGGTCATAAATAAAAATTAAAAAATATATGTGTGTAATAATGAAAAAATGTTTTGTTCATGCCATTTTGTAACCGAAAATGAAATCTTGGTTATTCAGATCAAAACCTTTTTCTCTATCCGTTAGAAGTGGTTTTAAACACGCACAATTAGTTTCAAATACATGCATATATAAAGAAAATATTAGGGGAAGAAGAATAGCAATAGCATTTTTTTATACTTTCTTAACCTGCGCCCCGCTAGGAAAGTGATATGAGTTCGCAACACTCGTAGAACTCCTGTGCGTCGTCCTACATGCTTTTATATGCAGCTAATAACGTAAATATATCTTCCTCGAAAGCTATCCATTCATGTTCATGTTTTATCTACTATCGCAATAAGCACATAGTTATACTATTTACTCAATCTTCACAAATTCTTTATTTAAAAAATGCGTACTGTAGCATAGTCCTTTAATTCATCGTGTTTCGAAACGATTGCGAATCAGTGTTTCAAATCTTCTCTTCAGAAGCAGAGAAGCAGATGTGCCGTGGATTCGTGCGCCAACAAAACTTCATCCACTTTGGGAAGAATCAGAAGCTTCGTGTTTCGAAACAGTGCATCGAAGCATCTCGCTGCTCTGTGTCGCGTGCTTCGGAACAGTTTAATGAACCTAAGTTCCCAGGCCTAGTAACGATAGCACCCTTTGCATTATATGTATGTAATGGTGACTCGTAAATACAATATAAGTTACTATCAAAATACATTATCACTCCAAATATCAACCACTGACACTTAGAATTAAGATTTCAATATGAAAGGATTTGCTGCTTTTTAGCTCACTTTACGTGAGATAAACTAAGTTTAGAAGGAAATATATCTTCTGTGTGTAACGTAATATGAAATTCTGCTTTATATTTTTGTATGTAAAATTTTGGCCTTATATCTAATATATATTATTACAATGTTGATAAATCATTATTTAAAGAATTTTTATAACATATAGGAAATGTTTCCAAAAGTATCGGTACATCACTAACCCCATGACAATATTACTTAAAATATGGTAGCTATTTCACAGTCAAATCAATAATTAATACGCAGCTTTGCATTTTCGTTCTTCAGCATGCACATAGCTAAACTTTATACTAGCAGTAAGTACAAATTGTTTGAGGAATTTATAAAGAAATTAAGAAGTTTGATACAAATACATTTTCAGTAATAAGTATGTAATGTTACGCGAGAATAATTTTTGTTCCGTAAAGAAAAACTGGATTATGTTTTCTGTATTTGTTCCCATATAATCATAAATTTGTCATACACATTATCGATATATAATGTGAATTAGGTTCCTGTGTTCCAAAATTTCGCGTGTAATATAAAATGGAGCACTCGATCAATTTGTCAAAATTCTTGGTCCATCACTTTGGCTTCGGTTTATAACACTAAGAGTCTTTCACCACATGAGGCCTAAAAGGTCAATTCACCCTTTACATACGATTCATACCACAGAATGTTTAGAATCATTGAATTCAATTTCTATTTTAAGTAAAATTAGTTTCGATTTGAATCACGGATATTTTTTAAATATCCGATCTAATCAATCAACCTGGTTTGAAAAGACATTAAATTCTCAACAAGATTAAAACATAATATAAACAAATACAATAGTCTTTGAAAACATACTAAATGCTGTAAATGGAAGTAAGATTCTTTAAAAGATCAAAATGGTAACGTATTAAAATAAATAAATAAACAGCGAATAAAAGCTAGTGGTAAATGAATATTTTAATAAAAAACTTGAAAATGTGTATGAACAACGTTGCAAGTATGGAACTGAAGATGATAGAACGCTAAACATTTACAAGATTTCACTGTGTGAATTAGATGTCTGAAAAAAATACGTAATACGCTGATTGCTAAAGGAATGCAATGAACAAAACTTTCGTTTCGCTAACTCTATTTGGAACTGTTCCGATTGTAAGAACTTCATGGCCATTGTTCTCTTAAGGTTTTCAACTTGAAGCATTCTAAGGTGCGGTTCCGAAGTTGGTGGGCACTTGGGTTGGGGGGAATACAGGGGCAATACAAATGATTTAGATCCATCACGAAAACGGTGAAAAGACAATAGTGTAGCCTAATCCGCCTTCGCTCTCCCCTGCTAAGAACTATTGCAACACTAAAAACGTAAGGGTGCAGTTCAGAAGGTGGTGGACACTTTTTGCAAAATTTACAGAAGGAATGAGATAGGTATGTAACTTGGAAGCATAAGCGTGAAAGAAATGAATGGGAGAGGTAAATGTGTTTGTTAGCGATAAATATGACTGCGAAGTGGGAACTACAATATTGTTGCGTAGGGTTCGGGAAAGTGCAATAAAAACAAACACCGAACCTGACTTTTCTATCCTAACTAATAGTCACTCATTTTGTTCAATTTCCTCACGCAAAAATTCCCCGGAACCAAACTAATTGTCTATGTTCGCTACTTCAAATGATGCATTTATTTCGGATGCGTAGAATGCAGAATAAAGTAAAATCAAGGGGTTATAGGAGTGCAAGAACATATATACGCGCTTCTACAATGCGTCCTTGCACTCACATTACCCCTTGCTTTTGCATCAAATTCTACGTACAGGTATCCGAAAAAAGAAAAGTAACAATATTTGAAGCACATTCAACAGAAGTAGCTAAAATAGGAAATTAGAAAACTTTTTTCTAAAAGGATAAGGAATTAAGAAATTGGAGTACGTGAGAAATGCTTACCCTAAACTGAAGCAGAACCAATAAAAAATAGTATAATTTTCTGAACGTTTATACACAGCCAGTAACCAGGTACGAAAGGAATGTGTTGCCAGCTTCACATTTTGTATTGTTTCGTTCAATACGATGCCTTACTATCAATATTTCTTACCTGGTATAAAATAAAAACTACATTGTACAGTTGTTTTTTGTTGCTATTACAACTTATGTACAAGCCTCAATTTCACAATTCACATTACCTCTTAACAGGAAGCAACACCGGAAGTGATTTTCTGTCTTTCCCAAATGAAAGTTGCTGGTTGCGTTCAGACAATCCAAATAATACGTTTTAAAGCCAAACGTTGATGATTGGTTGAACTATTTTTTACTTTCAGCAGTGTATTAGACAACTGTGTCATTCTTTAGCAGAACCTGATCATACTGATTACCTAAAGTTCGTATGCGCAAGTACGTATTTAACTTGGAACACCTGTATCTGAACCAAATTTGCACCAATTTTCAACCGTTAATAGTTGACCTCCTCTATCTAAAGGCGATATTGGACTCAAGATTTTTACCCCGCAACTACCTTTTTTGTATTACATGCGATTTACCATTCGGGATTGGTCAGTTATGTTGATGATTAAGGAGACCAAGCTCTTTGTCGAGCGTTTGCTTATACTATCGCATCGCAAATCTCGCATCGCTTAATGTATCGCAAAGCTGATCCTGAGGTCCAGTGGACTGGGTTGCAAGAAAACTACTTAAGTGAAAAATCTGTCTTAAACAGACCCTCGAACTCTACATAATACTGGAGCAAGGGCGCCCATTATGGGGGCAAAGGGGGGCACTCTCCCCCCCCCCCCAAGCCGGAGAAAAATATACTATGCAAGATAGAAAACAGAAATAAAATGTTTATATGTAGTTTCTATATTTTATTTTTTATTTACTTTTATTTTATTATATATTTATTGTCAACACAACAAGCTTTTTAGCCCAATTAGTGTCGATATTTAAAATGCTCATTTACAGACATTTTTATAACAATATTTCTAAATGAGTTCGAAGACGAGGACATATCACATATATTCCAATTCATGTATTAGCTATTTCTTCATTGTTACACAAATCCGACTTTCAAATTTTAATATATTTGAGGGAAGGTGTTTTGTTTTGTTTTGTTTTTAATAAATTTCCACAGTTAACCTGGATCATTATTGATATTATTTTCAGGATTTTATATAAAGGTCTTATAGGCTATTTTTATGTCTTGCGTGACATCCCTACACAATCGAACAAATTTCTGATAGTAGGGTTTTGACTATTCAATTTTGTATGTATAGAAATTATATGTTAAATTGTTTTAACCTTGAGTTTCCTAATAATGTCTTTAGTAAACCAGCATGGATAATTTGGGACAGAATTTCTTTTGCAGGGGACACATTTGACAACTATTTCATAAATAATATCTTAAAGTTTACTATACTAACTAAGTCATTAACATTATTATACTTTTTTAAGCATTTCCAATCAACTTCCAGTAAACTTTAAGGTAGGTTTAATGTACTTCATGACAAGATTCTACTTTTAGTAAATAATTAATTATTCAGTTTTAGTTAATTCAGTGGAAATTTATTAAAAACAAAACAAAACATCTTCCCCCAAATATATTAAAATGTGAAGGTCGGATTTGTGTAACAATGAAGAAATAGCTAATAAGTTTGCACAGTATTTTCAATCAGTATTTGTATCCTCTTCTCAGCCGTTCAGTAATTTTGATAGTAATTCTAGGGGTTACGAATAAACCTGTCACTTTATCCTTGCCCCCTCTGAAAACCACAAGATGGGCACCCATATACTGGAGTGACTACTTAAATCAAAAAACGGGAAGAACAGCTATAAGAAACGTTTAAAACTGAATTAGAACTTGCATTTGGTCCACGTTGGATTAGACTGGAAGTGGACAAACAAATTTAAACGTTTGCTCTGGGGTCTATCTTTAACACCAAGTAGTTTAGGTATTATGTAGAGCTCGGTGGTCTGACTTTGCATTTAAGTATTTTCTTGCAACCCAGCCAGCCCTGAGATCGAATGCTGGCGTGGTTATATTTACGTTTTTTTTAAATAAAAATGTTTTTTCTTTTATGTTCTTATGTATATCGCATTACGAAATCCAAGGCCATGTGTAGGTTGGGTAGGTCAGGTTCGGTGTTTTTTATTGCACATGCGAATGAAAGATAGGTAGTTGGGAAAAATACAAAAAGGTGGTTGGGGAAGTCGCATACTGGACTTTTAAGTGTCATTAAAAATCTGATTAATACGAGGCCAGGGAAAGGAAGTGAAAGTTAGGACTGATTTTCATGCAAGCTTGCGTTGCTTGCGATTTGGGTGAGTAAACAATTGAAAGACGTCTTACACACCTTAAAATAAAACACGCAATAAAACACGTGATTCAATTGGCTACTCATCCAAATTGCAAGCAAAGCATCCAAATTAAAAACGAGCAACGCAAGCTTCCATGAAAATCAGCTCTTATTTATCGAACAACACATTTTAAGGCTCAATCGCAGTGGGTTTTACCGCCTTTTTCGTTTTACTTCAATTATTAAAAATTCAATGCAGGCAGACAAAATTTAACTTTCACGGACCAAAGTTCTTTTCATACTTCAATAATGAGTTCAATTAGTTTTAAGGAAATGTTAGTAATAACTTCAGGATTGTGTGCAGACACTTTTGGGACATTATTTGGTCCCAAAAGTGTCTGTACTAAACCCTGAGGTTACTAGTAGTTTACATTTAAAACTAATTGTTCTCATTATTGAAGTACGAAACGAACCTTGGTCTGTGAAAGTCAAATTTTGTCTACCTGCACAGAATTTTGAATGATTGATGTAAAACGACAAAGGCGGGAAAACCCACTGCGATGAAACTTTAAACAACACGGTTTCACGTATTCAACACACACAAAAGCAGGTTTCTCAGTAGTATAGGTTGGCAATACTGTCATTTAGCCGGAAAGTAGATATCGTCGCCTCCATGACCTTTTTTTTCGAAAATGTAGTTTTTCTGCTCATTGGATTGCTCCTGTTTTACTCTTAGAGCTAATTTACATGCATGCTTGCGGTGCTTGCTTTGCGTGCGATTTGGGTGAGTATCTAATTGAAACACCTGTTTTACTGCGTGTTCTACGAACTACGTAATAAAACACACGCTTCGATTGGCTACCCACCCAAATCGCACGCAAAGCAAGCAACGTAAGTTTGCATGTAAATCAGCATTACTCCTGGCAAATAAGCGTATGTCAATTCCCAATAATAACAGCTGAACAGCTCAAAATCTGGAAGGCATAACTTGGAGCGTTAGTAAGTTGTTCATGACAGAAAGGCATACGTTCCTTTACGCTTTTATGTCAGAAAAAATAGCATCCAAACTGTTAATGTTTATGATAAGTTGCATATATATCTCTGTTAAAAGTAATTGAGGCTTCAAAAGAAGCCGATTGAACTTACGTTCAATTTTTATTTTCATTGCTTTTATTGTTGGCGATGAATTGTAATCAGAAGCTTCTTCTCCCTTTTTTTTGCCACTTTAGTCTTTGCAGAGTCTGTATTTCTGTTATTTTAGATAAAGAGAACGAACAGAGTGGCTGATATAAAATCGTTTCGTCAAAAGGATATTTCAAGGCTTTTGCAGGATGTGAATCTGAACACGCTCTTATTGATATGAGTGTATCCTATGAGAGTGATGTTAATCCTGAATTCAAGGTGGACGAAAATGAAAATATTTATTCTGATGAAGTGTCAGTAGAAAATAATATTGAAATAAAATCGTCAAAGGTAGCCAAAAGAAGAAAGCAGCAATCAAACCAGTGAACTGGAAGATAAATAAAGCATGCAAGGACTAACCGCAGTCTCGAGAAGGAGTACATTACTAGAACAGGCAACGCTCGTGAGGCTCGCAATGTACACAGTGTCTAGTGCAGATGTGTATACAGTTGCAAGCAGATTATCAATCAGGAAAAACGGAAACTCGTGCATCGTCATTATTGCGAACTTGGAGATATTAATAGACAGAGAGACAATCTTCTAACGTCACATGAAACTAAGGTTGAAATCACTTCGAAGAAAGAATACATCAGGAAGGAAATACACTATTGATTTTTTTTTTAACTATTGACGGGAATATGTTATAAGTTTGCAAGAAGTTTTTACTTTTCACTCTGGACGTAAGTGAAAAGGTGTGTTATTTTGTTATGGAGAAACATATTTCATCAGGAAGTACAGGTCATGAGCTACGAGAGAAACACAAGCCAAGCCACAGTTTAAATGAAGAAGCAAAGAACATTGCACAAAATCACATACATTCAACATCCCGAGTTGAATCGCATTATTGCCGAATTCCTTCTAGTTGCTGTTATTATATTAAGTCAGGATTGTCTTGTAAAAAACTTTATAATCTTTATAAGAAATATTCCCAAGAAAAGAATGTCTCAGCTGGAAATGTGATCCTTCATACTGGAGGATGCTGAAAGACATGAACTTCAAGATCCTTAACCCGAATTAAGATAAGTGTTATCATATCTGAATTACTTAACGTGTTGTCTAAATAATATTCAAGATATTAAAAATTAAGGAAAATTTATTCAAATGTGAACAATGCTCTGAAATTTCCGTAAGTGAAAATAAAACAAAATTATTACCTTTAGGTAATTTCAAATTTGAGCAAAATAATGATTGTATTCCTAAAGAATAATCTCTCAAAAGTCTAGGCATTATACGGTTTGAAAATATTTCAGAAACGACAAGCTACAATCCGAAAAAAATAAGTGGAAGAGTTGTGAATGAACTAGTAAATCTTTAAGAGTGTTTTAGCACATTAGTCTCTCGAGTTCGATTTATAAATGTTTATACTTTTAGTAGGTGTGTTTATTTGTTGCAAATAATTACCATTTTCCAAATCAATTTGGGCCCAAATATAGATAAGTATGTCGGATACGTTTTGTAGAAAGAACAAATTTTGAAAGTCGAAAGAGCAACCATACATTCATTATTTACAAAGTGGTTTTAAATTATAAAGTTTAAAATTGCAAGCACTCCCACTACTATTGCACAGAACAATTAAAATGATGTATGAATACTAGGAATCATATTCTACAATTTTTTAATGTTGGCTCTTAACAGACTAGAATTAACAGCTTCTATAAATATATTAACGTTGAAATCTCTTGCTCCGTATGTGATAACAGATGTCTGTTAAGACATACAAAATAGGCATAAACGTACAAATCTTTTGGCAAAGTAATGTTAAAACCCTGATAAGGAAATTAAGACAAAAAGAGAATTTAATAACAGTAGAAGAAGTAATAATAGGACCGCAATATCTTTATTTTCCAGTAACATAAAGACGATTTATTTAACAACTGACTGCCAATACAGTGCAAATTTTATTTTATTAAAAAAAAATAAAATAAAGAGAATAAATACGATAAGAAGAAATTCCTATAATTGAAAAAATATGCTTCATATTATAAAGCAATATATTAAGATAAGGTTCATAAATAATTTTAAGTGATTTCTATTTCGAATTCAGTTTTCGATTTTTACTATTATGAATCGGCAGTTGGAAGAAAGCAATAAACGTTAAAAATTTGAAAATCTAGTTTATGCAATCGATTTGATATTATTTGGAAGGTGAGAAAATCCTAGAAAAACAGGTGCGAACTAGAGATGGAGAAAATAGCGTAGCAGCTATCTTTCACCGCTATTTCGGATAAATAGCTATCACTGCTACAACCAATAAAAAAGGCAGCTACTGGCTTAACTGCTATTTTTCTCCGAAACTTGCTAAGAGTAAAACCATAGAGTTAGGAATATAAATAGAGGGAACCTTAGGCTGTTTTATTAGAGAGGGAAATGAAGCCAAGAAACGGAAGGGACGAGGCATTTCGGCCATCTTGTGTGGCCCCATATTCAGAGACTCTCTTTTCCGAGTATTGCCTCTCTCAGGTGCACTCATCCTCTATCGTAAAAGGCAATCCTCACAGTACTCGGTATAGAGGGACTCTAATGGGGCCACACAAGATTGCTGAGGATGAACCGAATTGGCTACATGTGACGTCATGTATGTTCTCTCTATTTTCTTCCTAACAGAACGTAACAAAAGGGCAGAGAATTGTCTGCGGAGAGGACAATCATGACGTGTGAACACTACGTAATTAGCCCATACATTTCATTTTATCTTATCTTACAACGTAATTAGTGGCGTCTCTTATGGGAAGTCTACATTAGGCCTTGTTGATCAACATGTTTGTGCGCGCGAGGATTATCTAAAGACGGTGACAATTTATAAACGTCACGCAAAAAAATGTACAAAGTCAGTGCACATTTTTGTGCAGTAAACCAAAATAAATAATTTCATTCTTGTTAGGAAGTTTGAAGACAAGGAGAATACACACGCATCGTTACTTGTTAAGTAAATTAATTTATTGAAGATTGTCACGGTCTTTAGATAATCCTCGCGCACACAAACAT
This sequence comes from Lepisma saccharinum, assembly GCA_022664845.1. Lineage (NCBI taxonomy): Eukaryota > Metazoa > Arthropoda > Insecta > Zygentoma > Lepismatidae > Lepisma > Lepisma saccharinum. The sequence continues at coordinate 40,859 of JAGDQP010006527.1, read as the reverse complement.
GTTGATCAACAAGGCCTAATGTAGACTTACAATTAAGCGTTTTGCGGAACTGTTATAAAGAGCTCTCGGAAAGCATTGGTTGTTGTTGGTTCCGTTAGCCGATCAAGGTGGTCGAGCGGACTAGTGCGGTAGTCCATCAACCCCAAGATCATAGGTTCGAATCCCGCCTCGGGCATGGATGTTTGTTTGTGCATACGCATATTACGAAATTATGTTGTAATATGTGTGTGATTTTGACTTAATTTAAGAGAGAACAAGTTCCACAAGTTGAAAAATGTATCAAAGTTGAACAAGTCGCCGCTTAGGGCAAACTAAGTTTGAAAAAAGTGGTGTAATGAGTGAAGCATTGGACTTGGAATTCAGTTGTCCCGGGCTCGGTATTCTTTCACCTTAATAATTTTAAAGAGTGTTACCTTTATATTTTGAATAGGTTATTTTGAATTGTTATTGTTTAATTTGTTTAATACCTTTATTTACATTTAATGTTTTTGTAATCCTTTCTGCTTATTTTAATTCTGTAGTCTAATTTAGATATCAAAAACAAATAGTAAAAACAATTGGTAAGGCATTAATTAGACTTCTGATTCAGTGGTCCCGGATTCGGTACTCGTTCACCTAGATATTTTTTTTTTGAGCAATGTCTTTTTTTCCTTTCTGCTTTTGCGATTATACTTTTTCTTCTTTTTATTTGAATAAAACAATACACACTTTAATTATTTCATAAAATTCACAGACATAGTTGGAAAATGTCAGGTTAGTTTTTTTTTCTTCTTGATACGCAATGAAACCACTTATTGTGTCAAAGTGTCTCAACATATTAAACTGTCAAGACATTTTTGTTACGAAATTATTCACTCCAGGATTCTTTATGTTAGTGAGAATACTGTGACGTCATGATTGTCTTACTCCGCAAACACTCGTAAGGGCAGAGGGACAAGTGCCTCGAGGTCAGAGTCCATGGATTCTGCAACAAAACCACCAAATGGAAGTTCAAAAGTATTATTTTTTGGGTGTTTGCTTTCTCGCCTCGAAAAAAAGTTTCACTTTAGAAAAATAAAATTACTGTTCCATTGTTTTTTTACTTTCACAAATAGATTCTACCTTTTTAGATTTTATTCCACCATTTTTGTTTGACATTTTTTTTACATTCACAAAAAGTTTTCATAACAAAAAGTATTTTAGTTTTTGTTTCATAAAAAAGATGTCGTAATTCTCTTTTCCTTTTCGGAAAAAAGTTCTTTTCCATTTTTGTTTCACAAAGAAAAAAGTTGTCCCATTTATATTTCACAAAAAGTTGTTCCGTTTTTGTTTTCACAAAATGTTTTTAGGTAGCAACTCTTTTCTCCGTTTTGTTTTTCATCAAGTTCATTTTTCTTAGAAATACAAAATCTGATTGAACATAACAAAATCTATATAACTTTGTTTGCAAGAAGCTAATTACAAGTAAGTTGAACTCTGAATATGACAACGCACACAAATAAAACAAGCATTTACTCGAAACAATGCAGAACAGATTCTAAGCTTAGGAACGTAGTGAGTTGAGAATTTACATTTTTTTATGTAATGATTTGTCAATTGAACAGTACAGAAAGTAGATAAGAACTCCAACCATTAGACCAACAGGGCAAGAAGTCTGGATTCCATACTGAACACGAACCGCTAGACCAAACAAACAGAGACTTTGGTTTTCTTAGTTGACATCACTACCCCATAGAGGAAATCAAACCACTGCGGAGTACATAAACTAAACGAGAATTGACAACGACACAGAGACCTACAGGATTTATCTAAGATAGGGAATCGGATTCTGATTAGGTAATTTTTGGAAGTGCGTTACAAGAAACTTAAACCAGTACAAGACGTTTTTTTCGCCTAACTAATTAAGAGTTGAAGGTCGAAGTTGTAATTCATGAACCGCCGACAAAATATTACTTTTAGTTTCATTGTCAAATAAGGAACTTATATATTTACTAATATGGAAGTATTAATGATTTGATAACTGAAAAAATAATATATCCAAGAAAGAAAACGGTACTTTACAGATCTATTGCGCAACGAAGTGACTTCATTCGCACAAGTCTGGAGTCTCTGAGTTGAATAAATATTAGTAGCATCGTGCTATAGTTATATTCTAGTAGACTTACAAACAACTGAAAAGATCTAGATGGCTGGTGTGGTAGAGGAGGCTGAAGTAATTGTACTTGACGGAGAAGAAGATCTTGCCAGTAGTACATCAGAACTAGGAAGAGTTTGACGTTATAGTGCTGGATGCAGACGACAATGTTACCAGTGATAATTCATGTGAGATAGCTTAGAGTGTTGTACGAGAGAACGCAGAGACGGACAGTGAACTTGAAAATAAAAGCCTTTGTGACTACATCGAGCAGTGCCACAATTGGGCTGTATTTGGGAAGCATTGAAACGTTATTTATTTATTTATTAAGTTTCAGATACAGCTGGAGTTGCCATTTTACACAGAAACAAAATAACATTGCAACAAACTAAATAACATTACTACAGACTAAATAACATGAAATTAAAATTTAAACAACACATAACAGCAATTGAAATCAATAACATAAGCATTATAATACACAAGAAGAATAACTCAGATATTGGTAATTAGCGTTCGATGGAAAGTGTTTTCAGATCCGAGAATATCAATACTTGAATCAGATTATTGTACATAATTATTAGTCTATGGAGTAAGGAGCGCTGAAGTATACTTAGCCTAGGCGTGGTACAATGAAGGAGGTTATTATTTCTGGTTATTCGCAAGGGAACACGGAAGTAAAATTTAGATATCAACTCTCCAGTTCTAAGATTCCCGTTAAGTATCTTGTAAAAGTACATCAAATCTGCCAGTTTGCGACGAGAAGAGAGAACGTGGAGACCAAGAACGGATAATAACTCTGGTTTGCTTAAGGGGAAGAGGTACAGTTAGACAGTGTACTAACATTTTTGGTCATATTACAAAAACAAGAAAGTCAATTTAAAAAAGCCCTAATACAGAACTGCCTAAAGAATGTCTCCTTCATTTAAAAATGTAATGGAAATTTTAGGAGCAAAACTGACCTTGTAGCATAATTTTAAATGTAGATGCTCTTGACGCCATACATTTTAAATGGGAGAGAAATATGGAGAAGAAAAAAATCATTTTTTTCGTGTTAAACGTGGCTTATTTTTTAAAAACCTTGACAGGATACTTCTTTTTAGTATCCTCTTTCATTTTATGTATCTTTCCCCTCCATCCTATGTACCAATTCTTTGTGAGGCTATTAAAAATGAAATTCCTATAGTAATATATGGGCTTCTGACTTATTCATGTCGTCCACCAGATGCTCATATTTACGTTAGGGTTTCTTTTCCTCTTCCATGTTCGTACTTCCGTAGTGACCACTGACCAGTGTGCGTGGGGGAGATAGAGAAGAACTCTGCTGGCTGGTGTCAAATGACACTATAGAGTCGTGGGCAGACATTCCAAAATAGAGCAGAGTTCCCTCCCTCTTGCATTCATCAGAGCAAGGTCGTCAAAGATCGAATATATGGCTTCAGAGTCTGATTTTCGTGAGAGATCATGACGGAAGCAGTGGCTTTCGCGGGTGTTTGTGCTAGCTATTTGGTAACCCAGTCTAACAGGAAATATAAGCGCACGATATTGGATACGAGAGTTATTTAAAAGGGGTAACCAACATGCAGTTAACTTATTGAGAGAACTTAAATTGGAGGATGGCGTTGGCATTCGGGAGCTCGTAGGTTCGATTCCAGCGGCCGACCACCCTGACTGAGGTTTTTCCAGCGTTTTTTCTCAGTCACATCAGGCGAATGTCGAGATTGCACCTTCAACATACGTCCTGTCCAACACATTGCCGAATCCTTCCCACTGTCTCGGCCTGAGCCTTAGATGCCTAAAGGTAAAAAATGTAATTCATATTTAAAATTATTGTAGAACAAACCTAGTAAAAACTAATCAGTCCAGCCTGATGTCTGTATTTAAAACAAGACAGTAAGAATTATTAGTTTGAAATTAGTTACTTACAGGCTAGTGAACCTACCACTTTATTATTATAATAAAGTAGTAAATGTGGTAGATTAGCCTGTAAATAAATAATTTCAAATTAATAATTCTTACTGCCTTTTTAAAATTGATATTTATGGCCTTTAGGCATTTAAGGGTCAGGCCGTGATAAGGGGGTGGATTCGGGAAGGTGTGGGCCGGGACCTATATTGAAGGTGCCATCTCGGCATTCGCCTGTTGTGATTGAGAAAAATAAACTGGAAAAACCTTAGTCAGGGTGGTCGGCCGCTGGAATCGAACTTGATCCCGTCGGGACGGGCGTAACCCATAGTGCTTTTACCGCCCATCAAATCCATTTTATCTTATCTTACAACGACCTCTCGAATGCTACACCAATGCTTTACCATTGAACTACGGCAGCTTGGCTTGTTCTACACTAGAACTGAAATTAAGATACTGTATATCACATTTTAACCAATTAAATTTACTTTGCTAGAAGCCATTTTGCGTACTGCCGTTTAAGCTAATTATACACGTTATAAAAAAAGTGGCTATGTACTTATGTTAGATTTCTTTCCAACATGATCCCATTGGAATACCATCATGAAATTTTGCACATACTTTCTAATCAGAAGCACATTGAACATATTTTCTCTCAAGAAAAATAAAAATTTATATTTCTAGTTTTTCAAAAAAACTTTTGTTTTAATTTTAAAAAAATATATAAAGATTGGTCTAACAAAATCAAGTAATATATCAAATTACAGCTCCTGAAATTCTGAAACAAATGGTGGAAGTTTGCGTTGACTAGGACAATTTAATAGTTTTTGAGTTTCGGGCTCTTAAAGGTTTCAAAACGCGTAAAAAATTAGTCGTTTTTTTATTTTTAACAATTTATTCCTCAAAAACCGAAAGTGACAAAAACATGAAGTTTTGTATTTTTTATTATATTAATGAATGAACAGTTACCAAATATCACACATTTTGTAAAACACAAGTTTTAAAACTATTTTTTATTGGTTGATTTGGTATGCAATGACCCGGAAGGGGGGGCTAAAACTAGTGGTTACTGATAAGTGATAACTTACTGCCTATTTGGGTAGAAATATAGAGTCGTTATACCTGCTTGGGATAATATTCAGGATCAACAACCGAGGATGAAATGCTCAGACATCAGGAAAAAATTACAACCTGCACGCTTTTTAAATTGTTATGCTAAAGACTCTATACATCTTTAGTTTTCTTTCTCGTTCTTTTGGCTATTTACACCAGTGTTTTATATTTCTGAAGACCTTTTACATCTTCAGCTTTTATATGATTTTACTGTTTCAGTTTTCGCATTTTATCCAAATAACAGCTAAGTTTAGACGTGACAAAGATAAGGGGCTTCCCCCGTATCGGGACTGGCGTAAGCCATAGTGCTGTTACCGCCCATAAAATTCATTTTATCTTTATCTTATCGTTACCGGAGTTTTTCAACCGCGCCCCTGGAAGAATTAGTCTCAACAATTGTATTACACATACATATACTGAAATACATATATAATAGCACATTCCATAATTATTGAGCATTTTATTTGGAGGTTAACTAAGGAAGTACGATGTATTGTTAAGTAACACTATTGTAATTTTACATTTTAGCACATTATTTATAATCAATAATGTGCTAAAATGTGGGGTCAATATACATTATTTATAATTTTCGTGAGCCCTCCATGAGCCCTCCGAACGTAATCTTCTGAAAGAAACACTGGATGTATCTATCCATATATCGATCCACAAACCATTCCAGAATACCGGATTATACCGCATGAGACCTCTCTTTAAGAAAACGATCCTCAATAGTAGTTCATGGACCTGAGGTGCACTAGAACGTAGCGAGGGTAGTTAGTGCACCATGCGGCGAAGTAGAGAACCAAATCGAGAATCATAAACATGTGTACACTTGCCAGTCACCTTCTTTCTTTGCACTTACCTCCTTTCTTAGAAAACTGATTTTATTATACATCAACTCACAGTTGAGATGCTCCACTGTTATCCTAAAATAATGATGAAATAAAATAACTGATATTCTGTATGATTCAATCATACGACACAATGCGTTGACCTGTGATGTGATGCCTGATGACATCTTGAACTGCGGGTGCTGCCCAAGGATGACATGGAGTCAAGCCATTTTCATCTTACATAGACTTCACTTAAAAGTTATCAATCATAAAAAAAATACTTAATAACAAAATTGTGGGTGTAGCATATGACATATGGCACAATGAGTTGATACCCTGCGACCAGCGGTAGAGGTGGAGGCAAATGCAATGCAAACTGTTGAAGAACTGACCAGCGAACTCTATGTCACCCATTCAACCGTTCATCGTCATCTGCAGGACTTTGAGTGAATGTCAAAACTCTGAAAACGGATACCCCACGCGCTAACACCTCAACAGAAGCAGCAGCAAGTTGATATCTGAAGTTCCCTGCTCACCCGTCACAGACGTGAGCCATTGCTGGACAGGATGGTAACCAGATTGTGAAAAGTGGGTCCTCTACCATAACATTTAACGGAAACGGCAGAGGGGGGGGGGGAACTGTGCCAAAACTGGATCACCACTCCTGCAAAGTGATGTTGAAGGTTTGTTGGTATATCCGTGGGATAATCCATTTTGAGTTCTTGCCACGTAACCAGACCATCAATGCAGATATCTACTGTCAGCAGTTTGAACGCCTACGGACTGCATTGTTGGAGAAACGTCCTGCTCTGGTTAATTTCAAGGGTGTGCTCATCCACAATGATAACGCGCGCCCACACACGGCAAGAGGGACCTGTGCTAAGATCAAGAAATGTAGCTGGGTGAAACTCCCCTACCCGGCGCTTTCACCAAATCTTGCACCATCAGACTACTATCTTTTTCACAGACTGCAAAACTACCTTTCCGGGAAAACACTGCGAAATGAGGATGGCGTCGTGCTACGATCAGTGACCCAGTTCTTTGCCTCCAAAACCGGTGACTTTTTTCAGCGGGGGATTCAACAACTGGTTAACAGATGGCAGAGTGTTGTGGAGTCCGATTGAGACTATGTTCCTGACTAACGGTAGGTATATTATCGTTCTTTTAATCACGTTGAATAATACGATATTAGTTATGGGATAAGTTGATAGCTTGAATAGAACATTTTATTTTTATTAGTTTCTCTTTAGAAAGTTTCAATTAGTGTCGAATATTTTATAGGAAAATTTAACTTGTTCTTGCTTAGGGAATTATCGTGTTCGGTGTCTTCATTTAAAAAAAAATGAAGCTTCAGGTAACACTTTTGTTACCATACTGTCAGTTTTGTAACCAAGTTGATTTTTGTAGCTATTGGATATTCTAGACCCATACTAATTTATCATACAGCTGTGTGACGTATCCAGGGAAAGAGTTCAGAGGGTTCTCCCAAAT
>JAGDQP010006527.1:0-33004 GCA_022664845.1 Lepisma saccharinum | reverse complement strand
CACTATTAGTAACAGGAATTACATTTTTTTCATTACTCTCTTGAAATTTTTTTTTTTCCAACGCTATCGATATGATTGCCACAGAAATCTGTTGTCTAAACGTTTGGTATGCTCTTTCAAGTTTTTGAATTCTTAATTTTACTGATTGTCCTGAAGGTTATTTACCACTTTCGCCTAATTGTGAACCTACAACGCAGAATGTACAATACGGTCCTTTATCTATTTAAAATAAACAAACAATTATATGGAGACGGACGTAGTCATAATCCTTACAATTAATTTTATTTTTTAAAACTAACAATTATATGCTTCCAAACAATTATATGTTTCCATTTCTTGCGAAAATACTCTTCCAAGTTCATATAGGTGGAGTTAAGGGGGTGATATATCCCCCATATCCCCCCTTACCTAAGCCACTGGTTCGTAAGTCAATGCATTTGTTTTTTGTTTTGTTTTTTTAACCAGTGCGAGGAAAGCGAGAAGCAGCAAAACTGGACCTAAGTTCGGCGGTCACTTGTTTGAGACAGGGGGAAGGGAAGAGATGGGAGAAGTGACCCTAAGCTATATGTCTTGCTATATGTCTTGCAAGATCTCTTCTGTCCTTTCAAACCACAAATGATTCTTGTGGACCCTTCCTGGAAGATGACAAGGAACCAAGTCATGAAAACCTTAGGCAAGTAAGATTTCGACTTTGTAACAGAGCCATCTGGATGTCGGCTGATGGCAAAAACGAAACTCGAAACTGTATCCCCGCTTCTTAAGCTACGTACTGATGGTATTCTTCTTTTGACTATAGCAAGAAAAAAGTTCAGAACAGAATCAATTTAGAAATATTTGCCATGTTCCAAATTGGGGAGCAATATTCAATTTTAGGGGAGATGAAGGTTTTGTAGAACATACTCAATGAATGAAGGTCCTTAATTTCTGTAAATCTATAGAGAAGACCAAGTAAGCGCATAGAACTGTTAGTTATAGAAGTCACGTGATCAGCAAACAGAAGTTTTTCGTCAAATACCACTCCAAGGTCTTTTTGAGAAGAAACTTGAGCGATAGGATTATCTTCAATGATATAGGCAGATGGGATTTGATTCCTCTTTAAAGAAATAGTAAGAAAAGATTTTGAGGGATTTATTTTCAAGTTCCACGTATTACACCAGTCCAAGAGGTCAGAGATGGAATTTTGGAGATCAGCAACATCCTTTAATGATCTGATTTCTCGAAATAATTTACAGTCGTCGGCAAAAAGAAGAATTTTGGTTTTAGATGACGAGAGATAAGGTGGGAGATTGTCCATATATAGAAGGAAAAGGAGAGGGCACAAAACACTACCTTGAGGTACACCAGAGAGAACGGGAACAAAGTTAGAAGATGATCCACAAAGAACAACACTTTGTTCGCGGCCAGTGAGATAGTCTCGCAAAAATGAAATGAAATTACCATGGATATTGAAACGGTAAGTTAATTTGTAAAGAAGAAGATTGCAATCAATTCTATCGAAAGCCTTACTAAGATTAAGATAGACGACATCAAGTTGTGTGTTATTGGACAGGGATTGGGTAGCATCAGAGAGTAACAAGGACAGGTTGGTAAGAGTGGAACTACCAGGAAGAAAGCCATGTTGAGCAGAGTCTAGATAGGGTAAGACAAAAGTATAACGTCTATCTTTGATGATTCTTTCACACACCACAGACAAAATAGATAAAAGAGAAATGGGTCCGTATGAAGAGACATGGGTCTTATCTCCAGATTTCAGAATGGGTATAATATTAGCCTGCTTCCAAGAACAAGGAAATACACCTTCGGCAAAACACCTATTTAAAATACGAGAAAAAGGGTAATACAATTATTCAGCAGCATTACGTTACGAAAGTAGTGAGTACTTACTATGCGAAGCTTGCCATTTTCAGTGGTCAAATGCATGGACTCATATGTGCAATCGTGGAAACAAGTATTTAAATGTGAAAACGATGCGAATTTTATGTAAGTCAGTCGTTTTGAGAGAACTCTATAGGATATACAGAGAAACTCATTCAAAAAACCAGTCTCAACTATCAATGGTTTGTCATCAATATGGTAAATAATGCAAAAATTATAGTCTCTTTGGCAAGAAGTGAGTTCCTCATCAAAGACAATTCCAATACTCTACATCAATTGTCCTTGACTCTACTTTGAGATGTGCTAATATCCTGTCTTTAGGAACAAGTTTTCTCCAAATTCAAGCAATTATTTATTGATTAGATATATGGCAAATCTTTACATGTATATGTAAGGAATAGACTTGCAATAGTCGTGCAATAATCCGAATTTTACAGGTTGCTAACTTAGAATAAAAAAATAAATTAATTTGTTTCGAATGGATGAGAGTTGGAAAAACTGTAACATTAGAGATAAAAGAAAATATACTGTCATATGGTGTTTTGCACGACTACGCTACTAGTGGTATGCAGTGTTACCTTGACAGTTTTTGCAGAGTTACGTGAGGTTAGTAACATATCCTAACACTGAAACGTTGTAGCTAATTTTACGGGAGCAGTGACATAGCAGCTTGACAGAAGATAACTCGAGGTGTTGTCGAAAACAGGCGGTAACTCATTTCCCATATGTAGGTGAGATTATTTGAGACAAAGTAACTTAAGAAGCGTATCGTACTAGAATACAAAACTTAGGCGGTAAAGAAGTTTGTCTTTTGTTGTAAATTTATAGTTGTTTCTTGTTTGTAATTTTGTCACAACTTTTGTTTTCTTGTTTCTTAATTTCACGTAATAAGATTTTTTGTGACAATACAACTTGCTTGATTTCGAACATATCAAAATTCTTGTGTTACAATACAAAGTTGTTTCTTGTGATCATTCTTGCAAATCAACTGGTTTGTTTTGTTTACATCAAAATTATTTCTACTTGAAAAGAATATTTCAAATGGATGTTTCAGTTTGTGATTGAGCTTTCGTTTTCTGTATCCTGTTATTTCAAATCAAGTTAACTAGATACATATAAAATTTCAATTCGCATTTTACACATTAACAAAATTATTTAATAGGAACAGTGTTCGAAGTTCACGCGAAATGAATCGTACTATTGTTAGTAATATTGTCTAATACAACTTTGGTTAGGCTTGCTGTTTGATTGAGAGATAAGTGTACACTGATTTCGCGTGATAAAATATGATTTTGGAGAGGCTCGAGCTGACGGGTTTCCGAAAGCATTGATAATTTGCAGAAAGATAACAAACACGAACAAGATCGTTGAATATAAGTTGGTAGTGACATATACAGAAATTCATACAAAAAAGGAACGTATTGTACCAAATAAAGTAAACTTGAACTGACGGGCTTCCGAAAGCATTGGTAATTTGCAGAAAGATAATAAACAGGAACAGAATCGTTGAATATAAGTTGGCAGTGAGATATACAGAAACTCGGATAAAAAGGAGAACGTATTGTATTGAATAGAATGTTATTTGACTAAACTTGTACTGACATGCTTCCAAAAATACTGGTAAATTATAGAAAACTATGTATAAACATAGACCTGAATTGAAGCATCATTTTTGTGAATAGATTTAAAGATACTACTGGTAACGTATGATTGCTGAAGAATTAATATACTTTGAATGTAATGAGGTTGTTGTGGTATAGTGGTGATGGTTACAGAGCATTATACTCATACTGGTGTTGAAACAGTTGACTAATGCTGACTGATAACTACATATGTGAAGAGAAGAATAAATACTACTCGATTGTTTAGCAGAAATGCTGACGCCGGAACCCGATACCGGCACATAATAGTGCATTGGAACGCCGCCCTGAACAAAATTGTGAGGCTTAACTTTATCCCGGGACATAATTTTGCGCCGGAACGACATGCTGAGCATATTTTAGTGCTGAAAAACAAGTTGAAATATGTTGTTTTTTAGTAAATAGCAAAATTGTCGCTTTGTATCGGTACTCATACCTGATTGAAGAAGAAATGTAAATAATAATTGCTCTCTAGAATAAGAGAAGCAAGTTGGTGACGCTTTATAGAACTATGTATTGTAAATACGTTTAAATAATTTTTAAAATATGTATGGATAGATTTTGAAGCAGAACAGAAACCTTTAAACCCTGCTAAACTAACAAATTGAAAACCCTGCTAAACTAACAAATGCTTGCAATATTATTTAGAAACTTAAATCTGCAACCTTTAAAAAATACTGGACACAGAACCAAGCGTGATTGAACGTGTTTTAGTCACATTAAATTATAACGAGCAAATATTTAAGAACTTTGACATGAATCATGATATAGAAACGTAGTGAAATAAAATAAAACATGTATAAATAACATACTACTCGGAATATGTAATGTTGTAGCTTATTAAATATAGGGAAAACAAACTTTTACCTAAAATACACTTCTGGTACACATAAAAATGCTACAACAGTGTAATATAGACCCCACGAATGAAACTTTAGGATGTAGATGGGAACGAACGATATTTGAACCAAATTTGAATAGAATCAGTCAAATGTGTCTTGAGGGCAATGACGAGTAATGCTTTTAATGACATAAAATATTAAAAATTTGAAAAAATATTACAAATTTGCACTGGTATGATATTTAGATTAAAGATTAGTAACATAGCACACTAATTAGTAATTACATGTGGAATAGCCATCTTACCAATGGAAGTGTTTCGAATTTGGATTCATTTAATAATTTACATACTTGTTTGTGCTAGATAAAATGTTTGTTGAAACCATCTAAGGATGGATATCGTTATGAATGCAAATGAATGAAATAGATATGACATTTATGGAACTTTTATTGTATTTGAGTTGTTCAGATCTGTTTTAAAACATTTATTTTTACTGTGCTTTTATTGGCTACATTAATTGCACAACTGATAATGAGAAAACACATTGTGATTGGTTAAAATATCCAATAAAGACAGTCAATGATTGGACTTGAACATAGGTGCTGATGAAATTGTAAGTAATGGCAGTTTGTGAATGTTGTACTTAAAAAGTTAGTCCTGATTGAATAATAAGCAGTATAGAACATTGGAAATCGGCATTGCCGTTAACGTGTATAGCATGCTATAATCATAGTTTTACGGACTCAGCACAGCATTTGTAACGAATGTGAGGAAGAAATTGTTAGGGAAACTTTACAGTATTATAGTAAGTGTAATGAAATTTATGAAATATTTTTAGAGATGCACCCAGATAAGGACATTAGAATGTCAACGTTTTTGACTACATATATAAAAATAATAACCAATAATAGGAATTTGGAGAAATTTCATACACTTTTGTGGATGAAGGACTGGATTCAAGGTTGATCCAGCTGGTGTCTTCAAGAATGAAAAGGAGTAGGAAGTGCAATTAAGTAGAGCTGAATTAATGTGTAAAGTTTAATGGTAATAACAGATCAATGAGAAATCATGATGTTACGATACCATCCTTAAGACGAGAAGTGTGTTGAATTTAAATGAAATGACGTAGATGAAAGAAATAGAAAGTTTAGAAATGTGAGTTGCGCACAAGTGCTTTAAAATAAGTGTGTTTACGCACAAAAATAATGTTGTATAAGGCCTATGATGGCATGATTTGTTTTAAAGTCAGTGTGAATCGAAGTCTTGTTGGTGATGGTTTATAGATTGGAAGAAAAGGGAAAGGCAGTATAAGATTGAAAAGACTATCAGGATTTAAATGTGCAGTATCAAATTGAAGAAATGAAGTACTTTGAACAATGTTGTGTCTTGGTGATGATAGGAAACTTCGTTCATATATAATACATTTCTGGGGAGAAGAAGATAGTATCTAGTGACACTTTTCTAAATGCATTAAACAAAGCGGTACATTTTGCTGGAACTTTATCAAATATGGAAAAGCGGTCGCAGAGTCTCTTCTTACTCATGAAAAGTGATGTGACTGTCCAAAACGCTTTAAATATTGTGCCATTAGAAAACTGAGTATTCCCTGTTAAAATATAGACACAAAACTTGGAACGGAGGTCTTACGTTTTTCAGCAATATGCATGGAAATAGACATGTCGCCAAAACCAATGAGGTGGAAAGTGAATTAGTGCAAATTGATACGATAGTTAAAGTTGGAGATGACATGTGCGAAATGCAGTCATGATGATATGCAGGAAGACAAATATTTTTACTAAATTAGCAGAACAACAAAGGGAATGTGATGAAATGAATATTGGACGTGATAGGAAAGCGGAAAGGGAAAGAAAAACATTTTGTATATGTGAACGAAACATAATTGAGGAAAGTTGTATATATGAAGCCATGAACCTGCAAATTATGTTCGATTCCCACTAATATATGGTGGATGTGTACAAGAAGAAGGTAACCAATTTGATCATGTCTGTATGGGATTTGGTTGGAATGAAATAACATGAAAAAGTGCCTAATAATCGAATGCGATGTATTGTATTTGAGCGTATTAATTTTAAGGCATTATATAATGCTTATAAAGTGAAGTGGGTATAGGAAATGTACGGGAAAGTAAACCGACTGAAATTCAGAAAGATGTTTAAAAAATTGTTAAAGATATTTTTGCTGAATCTAATGAGTGACTTTAGTGTGAAGACAGAAAGATGGAAGAAGGATTAAAGACAGTTAAAATGGTGGATAAAAACCTGTGTTTGTAGTTTTCTTAATAACACGCACACTATGGCAAAAGTCTATACACAGATACATAGAAATATAGAGAGAACTTATGTGTCTTGTAGGAATTTTATATTCGGATTTGAAAAAAACATTGCGACGTGGAGTAGTACAGTAGTGGGGTTACTGACGGTTTTAAATATATATGAATCTGGGTGGGTTAGAAAGTTTACAATTGGCTGAAGCCGAGTTTTGTCATCATGACCTAAACGCTAATAGAGTTTTACCTTTGCTTTCCAAGATTAAACCCTGGCGATTCCTGGATATTTTGTGGAAACTCTATACGGAAAGTTATTACTGTAAATAGTGTGATATAATTGAGGTATTAGCCTTGTGTGAAGACGATAGTGACAGTTATAAGAAATACTTTCAGTAAACACACGAGAAACCATGGAGGGGTCACGTTATGCTAAAGTGATTACGAAAGAAGAACCATGTTGGTGTAGTCCCAAGTTTATAGTTTTTTAATGTTTGGAAGAAATGCTAAAGGACTTTGACATTGAAAACAATGTTAGGTGAATAGTGCATAGCATGTTTGAGGAAGAAAAGACGGGTGTACTTGTGGACAATTTGAAAACAACAAATATGTGCTGCACATGAACTGTTTAATTAGCTGTATTATTATACCAGAATAAAATTTATTGATTTCCGTCGGTGTTTGAAGAAACTGGTAAAGAACCATTTGGACAATGTACGTGAAATCCTGCGAAAAAGTAAAACTTTGTGAATAAAACTGAATAACATTATATTATTTCGTTATTATGTGAACTGTGTAATTTTGTGCAGTGTAGTGTATTGATTAGTACTGTAAAAACAAAATCAAACCTAACACAAACTGTGAGACTAAAAAGTAAATTAGACATGATCGAAAACGGTTGCTTTTGTAGAAAAAAACAGTACTTGAACTTGAAAAGACACCTAAGTGAATTGGAAAATACATTTTTTTCCCGAACGAAACCTAAGTAAAATATAGGATGGTGATGTTTCTTTAACACAAAATAGTAAGGTGAAATAGTTACGTGTTTAATTTTTATGTGCCTTCAGAATTATGGTGTAGTATTTATAATACTGTGTATCAATTTTGAATATTATTTGTAGCCTTTAAGCTCAAGCTGACATTAAATTTTGTTTGATTGACATTTTATGCTCTAATTAATGGTGTTGGTGTTTATTTAAAACAATATGTTTTACTTGCAACTGATTTGAACTTCGTACGGATATCTCCACGTATTTATAACTATTATATTAGAATAGTTATCTGTTAGAATGGTACTGAAAATCTTCAATGATACACTACTCACAATGCTGTACACCTATTTGTTGATGTCTTTTAATGAGTACCAGGTGGTACAGAGATAAATAGAACAATCTCTAAGGAAACAAATAGATTTGTTTGAACCTACACAGGTATAACACAAAAAATCATGGAAAGAATAAAATTTGCATTTGATAGTTTTTTTAAATTAAAGTGTAGTATGCGACAGTGTAATGTGGACTGTAAAAGTAACGTCAGCATTTAATAATGTAAAATTATGATACACAAATACCTTTTCGATAATATTACAGACATCTTCCAGTTTGCATCGGAAATTCCAGTAAACCACCATTGCAATGTAAAATAGTAATGGAAATGGGAAACAGTATTGAACAGTAAGATTCGTATTTGCAAATGCAAATAAAATTTTCACATACGCTGTAGCATCTGAAATTTGATGATGTTGATATCGTAAGGTAATTTCTCGTTTATTAAATATATATTTTCCATGGAAGGTAATAAAAAAACCTTCCATAATAGTAACTTACGTCTTAAAACCTATGTACTGTAAAAATTTCAAGTTTATAGCTTTAACCCTTTGGCCTGGGTGTCGTTATGTCAGTCAGTCAGAACTTCTATTCTTATATATATATATATATATATATATATATCATCATCATCATATTCAGCCGTTATATTATTATTATTGCCTTTTCAGGACATTTTGTTATAACTTCAATTGCCTTTTTCTCAAAATTTTACGATAATTGGTTTATTTTTTTAATCTGGAATCTTTAGAACATAGACCTTCCGCCGTAGCTCAGAAACGTTGGCGTAGCTTTGAGGAGGTCGTGGGTTTACTCTCAGCATTCGACCATCCGGACTGACCTTTTTCCAGGTTTTTGTCAGTCACACCGGGCAAATTATGAGATGGCACCTATAGCATAAGCCCTGGCCGACAACTTCCCGAATTCTTTCCCCTCCCCTATCGCGGCGAAAGCGTTAGATGTTTACAGGTCATAAAATTTGTAGCAGACCCGTTTGAAGGTAGCTGCTACATAGTTATTAATAGTTAATCCGTTTATGTGGTTATTTATGGAATTGCGGGCTAATACTTAATTTTACTTTGAAATTTCTGGTTTTCATGTGTGAATAAAATACTTCTAGTTACGAGATTTCTGATTGACTGAAATTCCTTAGTAACGTTTTAACTTAGTTATTTATTTTTTGTTAGGGTGCTTTTCAATGTCATTTTCCTTAATTAATGTGATTAAGGAAGATAATAAGTTTCTTAATTAATGGATTGATATTATTAAAGGATTTTAATATATATATATATATATATATAAAATTTAAGTAGTTTTAATTTAAATTATCGAACAATTTAGTTCCGTGATGTTTTTTCTCTTTATTTATTCACCATCATGTAAAAGTCCCTTCTTTTTCATTTTATTGATTCTATTTCCATAGAAATGAATTGAGTTAGATAGGAAAGTATAGTTTGTGCGCGTATACGCGTGAAGTTGAACTCTCGTCGGGCACTTTTACTTTGTTTTACGTTCAATCGTTTATCCAAAATACTGGCTTAGTATCGGGATGGAGACTTATCTAGAAGTCCGACTTGACGAGAGGAGGACTGGATGTTCTTCCTAGTTTGCAATTAACTATTAAGGTAAGGGGCTTTAGTGTGATGAAGACCGGCATCACAAAGAAGCTCTTTACGTGAATTTTAAAGAAGCAACCATTATTATTAAAAATGAAATGTGTTTATTGTTTTTATTTTGAAAAACTAAAAATGAGAACTTTAAATCAAATTCTGGTAGGCGTCTTCTTCCCCTTCCAACCGTTTCATATTTTGGCGTGTTGAACTGATAGTCTCATATGATGAGTTATTTTCTAAGTATTTTCATCCTAAATCTTTTCATTCGTCTTGATGAGTACTTAATTAAGCGAAGCCGAAAAATAATGCTTTCTTATCAATATTTCCGATATTGGAATACAAAGTTTAAGAAATTTTATAACATCTTTTAAGTCTTTCGAATTTTCTGAATCATAACTTAATCATGTTTAAGATGAAATTTTATCTCATGGAAGAGATGTTGTAAAATGTTAAGTTAAAAGTAAGGAATGAAAAGTTTTCCAGTTTTAGAAATTTGTTAATTTTATTTGTGCCGAAAGAAAGAAACTCGAAATTTCTTGTTCTAATTTCTGTCGAAGTAAGTTTGTGTTGATTATAATTGCTAATGAAATAATTTCTTAGAATTTTAGATAAATCGAAAGAAAAATATTTTAGATGTCATTATATGGTGCTCTTAATGACAGCGCAATCTTCCTTTTAAATGAAACACATCATTTCAAATGGTCTGACAGTGCTAATCTGTTACATTGAATATTAGGTAAGAAAGGTGTCATCCCGGACTAGTGTAAATATCGTAATGTTCCTCTAGGAACACCCTGTTGTTTGTGGAAATATAGGTAGAGACAAAGATACACGGGGTATGAGTTTTGCCATTCACCAGTTTTATTATAAAATAATATAAGTTCTTTAGATTAATAAAAAGAGTCTCCCGTACCAAAGTAATTATACAAACTGAAAAGTTATAATATAACTTTTCTGGCTTCTTCTTGGGTGTAGGCCTCGTAGAAGAGAGAAGGATTTGGTATAGCAGCAACTGAGTGCAGGAAGGAAGGTACCAGTCCGTCAGCAACTGAGTACCGGATTTTGTGTCAGTCTGTAGCAACTGAACACAGGTTCAATTAGGTAGCCCGCCTGTCCAATAGCAACAGAGTGAGCAGGATAGGAAACCCTCCAGTCCGACAGCAACTGAGAGAGCGGTTTTAGGAAGCACACCAGTCCGACAGCAACTGAGTGTACAGGTCTTAAGGAGAGTACCAGTCCAAGGCAACTGAGTACTAGGAAAGAGGAGAGAAGTGATCGCCCAGGGAAGTGATGCTTTATATTGGTGTGTCGGTCTTTTATACACCTAAAGATGGTGACTCTGCTGACTCCTCCTTCGTATCGATGGTAGCTCCATCGGTGGCTTCTTCATGAAACTCCAATTGTCGTCTGCGCTATTTACGTTTCCTCTTGATTGTTTGTGTTGTAACACTCGTATCACACACGTAGTACACACTACTATCTTGTTTATATTTTGATTATGAGCGACACGTGCTGAGCACGTGGCGCGGCACTTGGAACGTTACATCCCCCCTCCCCCGTTAAATATAGGGACACAGTTATCTGGGGAACTATATTTCTAATTCTTTTGTCGTAGAACGTTCCATCCCCATAATTTATACTATTCACTTATAACACTATATAAAAAAACTATACATCTGTCGGTTATATCATTTACACTGCGTAGTTGTGATATTTGGATATCAGGTTCTTACTAATCCAAGCAGATTCGGTCTTTAGGACGTCATTATCCTCAGGGTAGTAAGGAGTATCCAATTGTTCAATACTTATAGACAAGATCACTGATTGAAGTCGGTAAACTTGCACTTTTCAGTTCCATAATTTGTGGTGAGAACTTTTGTTCATTGTTTGCACTGTTATGAGTGGTAGCACTATAAATGTCTGGAATCATGTCAAGTGATAGACTGTCCGTGGGTTTTGCATGATTGGTCATTAAAGTCCTTTGAATTTTAAACCACGAATAAACAATAATAACTGCTATTACTAAGGCCAGTATGCTAAGAACAACGAGAATTTCCAGTATGGGCATTATTTCTGCAATAGATAATTTAGGCGTTTTGTATTAATTTGGCGATTTTCGTAAGCGATAATATGTGCAGTACAATATAATAGCAATAATTAAAAATAAAATTAACAATAAAATGACTAGAGCGATAGTCGACCATGGCAGGATAGCGTGTAGGTGATATTCTGAAAACTTGTTCGGTAAATCATTTTTCTCATTAGCCATTAATGTATGTAAAGAAGTAATAGACGTCTGTAAATTCAAAGTAAAATTGAGAGATAACGTCTCATTAAAAGTAATATACTCAACTTCCATATCTGTAGTACGTCTTGTTGGTAAGTTCAGGCTGTCTATAATGACTCGATCAAAGTCCTGAAATTTGAAGTAATACGTATGAAATGAATCCTGCTCCTTCTTGATAGATATTTGATTATGCTGGAGTATAATTTTAATTTGCTTTCTACTCGCAACGTGGAGGCCGGTGGTTGTGTACGTATAAAATTCCTCTTTTGTTGATAAGGCAGGTTTGATTTGACAATTTTGAGATATATTTTGAAATATCTAATCATACAAACAATCGGTCTTTTGAGTTTTAGCCAGTTCATGCATTTTACATAATGTAAACATCTGATGCCTTCGGCATATGGAAGGGTCGATTTAAAAAATTGTTGAATCCGTTTTGATTGCGAATTCTGGAACGACCATACGAAGATGCGTTGTCTCTGACAAAAAACCGTTGTTGAAAATTTTATACAGCATATTATAATTTGAATTCTTTATGACCGGAGTTTGAATTATAATATCCAAGTTTGCAAGATTGGGATCAAATGACAAGATTGGGATCAAATGAAAAATATTTTTGATGAATAGATTAATTATTTGAATTACTCTACGTGTCTGTGAATCTCATTCACTGTAATTAAAGATAACAGACCAAATATTAAAAATGTAATTTATATTTATTGAAAATGCCCAAGATGTATCAGACATATTGATGGGTTTAACTTATAATTTGAAAAGAGAAGCTAATGATTTAAAAATAAAATATTGATTTTCTCCAAATAAGTTATTTCTCAAGGAATTTATTAAGTAAATTCTTTTCTATTTATTACAAGGGATGATTAAATATAAGTTAGTTTAGTTTAAGGTTAGCTTCAATTTTAAAGATTTTCGTTATCGATTTCGATATCAGAATTTAAAGCTGAACTTTATTATTGTTGATACTTCACCTTGTTAAGCATATTACGTCAACAGGAGTTGTCTTCTATTAGGTTGGTTTTGGTGAAAATTATTTGATATTTTGATGTGGTAGAACTGATATAAAAATTTCTAAGCTACAAATATATATTCAATTACAAGAAATGAATTTAATACATGTTCATTAATTATTAAATTTAATAATGTTATGTGAGAAGGAATAAAAGTGTTTCAAAATATTGATTAATGAATTTACTTTATAATATGAAGAAACTAATGAGATTTAGAAATGGAGAGGAGAGACATGGATTGTTTTTCTGCGATGAGATTTTGTATCATGATGTTTTCGTACATGCTTAACAAGTTGAAGTCAGTTTCTCTAAGTGTTGTTTATCTAAGTTGCAAAGAACCGATGTTCGATGCCGAATGCGATTATACAGTTTCCCTTAAACTTTATTAAGGTAGGGTTTTCTGCTCTCTTGGAGATAACCCGTAAAACAATGGTGGTTTAATATTCATGCAGCCACTTTCATATTCAAATTTAGAACATAGCCGGAAAACTTTGAATTTGCTGTTCCCTTCTACAGAATAAGGCATCATAAATTATTGACTGTTTCTGACAAAGATTGTATTTTTTCAAACGTTTAATCAACAACTATTATGTAAAATAATTGTATTGATATTAAACTTCTATATTTACTAACTTCTTGTTTACCTGTATATCTATCTGCTCTGTATGTATATTGTATGACTTAGTGTTTCGACGTTTTTTATATTGGCCCTAGAAGGAACGAAAGCAGGGTGATTTTTAATATGAATATACTGACTGATGTATCAACATCCAGTCCAAGTGGTTTATGCTAGAAACATGAAATTTATATCTAATCGGTCTTTAACTAACCTATTTCAACGATGTTCGGTAAGGGAGTAAGAGAAGGGCATATTTCGAAAGTAGAAATTAGAAGTTTTTTTTTAAAAAAAGAGAAAATTGCTCCCCTCACGTGGGATTCGAACCCGATACTCTTAAAACAGCTGTCCAGTGCTTTATCCACTACTTATTTTAACTGTTTTTTAAAATTTAATGTATTGATCATAACTAATTACAAATAGCAAAACAAAAATTAACCAATGTCACATATTCTCTAAGAAAGAGTAACTGAACAACTAAACTTATCTCGGTGATAGAATACCCAAAAGAGTTAGACTATCTTAACAAAAGGTCAACGCTAATATAATGCTCGATAATAACACCCAAACTTTCTTTTAGGATCGTATACTTTTATGCCCGAAAATTTCAAAACTAAATATTGGATATACCAATCTCTGTCCTTCAAATCTTTTTCATATTTCAATATATATGACGTTTGTGCAATCAACCATATCACAAACTTTTGTCATGCAGGCAGAATGATTCGGAAACAAGGTCTGCAAAAAATATCTTCTATCTTAAAATATTTCTTAACACTCGGCTATAAATACTTTTGAATTTTTTCTAAATATCTTCTGTTTTAGGACACTCAATCATTTTATGAAAAAGTGTTTCCTTTTGTCCACACACTGTACACTCCTCTTTAGCCACTATACCGTTTCGTTTTAGATTTATATTATAATTTTCTAAATTGTACACTTGTAAGAAAACCTGATAATGCAAAATAGAATCCAAATGTCAAACAAATAATTATTTACAAATTTGTTTCCAAGTTTCGCCAAAATGATGACGCACTATCTCATTTTCCTTCAATATTGACTAACAATAATATTTATAAAAATGTTTAACTGAGTATTTTGCCAGATGTGTTCTAGCCACAACCACGTACTCGAAATCTAATATAATAGGAGCAAAGATTTGCATCGACGCCAGTATATTTTGACATCAATAGGTAGCAGACCTCATCCAAATCTCGAATAATTATTATAAATGCATCATATGAGAGAGTGTCAGTAAACAAACATAAACTTTGCATAAATCTGTGGGCTAATAACGCCCTAGCCTGTACTCTAACATTTTTCTAATTTAAGCCACCATTTGCATCAGGTCGATATAATACGTCCCAAAGAGTGCGTAACATTAGCTTGTGCCAGAAGAAACCGTATTCTTAATAAGACTTGCCCAGAAACTATTAGAAAATGGTAATACTTGCATCTTATAATACAATTTGCTGTAAACAAATATGTTCAGGAATCTGGTTCTTTCGAACAAAGAATTAAACTATTCAAGTACATTTTAGTGTATCTTCTTAAACTTTGTAGCAAACTAGTTTCCGCTTCCCGAATAGTCCGTTGAATAGATCGAAACCAAGTAATACCCACAATCAGTATCTGCGGTCTAATATCAATTTTGGATTCACCGATGGACTGATGGATAAATCCAATGCTTCAGTTTCTCTTTATTAAATGAAATACCCAAAAAGGATTGGAAAGTATTCAAAAATTCAAAAATCGCGTCGACCTCTTGATCCGTTTGAGCAATGCAAGTCATATGATCCGCGTAAGCCAAACACCTAACCGTGCTATTAATTAAGGTAACTCTTCTTAAAACCTGATGAAACGCTATCAGATAGGGCACCATGATCAAATTGAACATTAAAGAGGTGCTAGCACAAAATTGCAATACTCCTATGTTAAGCTTAATTTTCCGACTGAAGTTATCATTAATAGAAATTTTAACCTGTCTTAGACTATAGATCCACTGTATAAATTTAATAAAAGGTTCCGGGAATTCCACCAACCGCATAACAAAAAAATAAAACTATAACTTACATTGTCAAAGGCCTGTCTATAATCGATTTTGAGCATCATCAGTGGTATCACTAAACCACTTGAGCGTAGAGGAGAATATTCCGTATAGCTAGCCAAATGCATTTAAATAGGATTATACCTCTAATACAACTTTGATTGTAATGTAATAATTTAGGTATTAGGGGCTGCAGTCGATTCGCAATAACCCGAAAAAATACTCTGGCTTCACAATTTCGAAGTGAATCAATCTGCATGTATTTATCGAGGGAACCTTATGGGTTTTCCTTATCAGCACTCCTATCGAATTAAAAATAAATTTATGAAATCGGGTACATCATTTTGACTTACCCTGTATATATAAATCACAGCCATATTCAATCCACTAGTGGATGAGGCCTCTTCCCGAAGGGAGGAGTTGGTCTACTGCTCCCTTCGCTGACCATACGGGTTGGGAGAGGAGAGCCAAAGCTCTCACTGTGATCGTCACTGTCTTTTATTCAGAGCAGCTCCCCCAATTGTTCTCACGATGCTGGGTAAACACCGAACTTTTTGAACCCGGGACCGCTCGCACTGAAGTCTAGTGCGCTACCGACTAGGCTACGCAGGATATATATATACTTTTTAACTGGCCATGGTTTTCAGATATAGATACCATGAAATGAAAAATTATGTAGAGAATTTTCCGGAAGTTGAGATATGGTAACGACTGTAATAGGTAGTATTTCTTCGAAATCTACTTAAAAATAATTGTTCTTAGATTTTTCATCACGTTTACACCTGATCGATAACTTTATCCTTCTCAGTGGCAATTAACAGTTAAAAAATTTAAGCATCTATGTGACTGAATAGAAAAGTTTTTTAATTCGTAATCCTTCTGTATGGGCAACCCAATTTAAGAATCTATGTATTCCTTCATCCCTTGAGCATGCAAAACCTGCCGCTACCTTTTTACCCCACAACGGACGAGTGGTCGGATATATTCGTCGCCCATCTTGCGTACTATTGTAAGGGATATTGGTCGAACCTAGTACCGTATCTAGTTATTCATAGTGACGTGTATAGAAACGGCAGAACTGCTTTCAGTTGAACTTTGCAGATCAACTGAAAGTTGAAATTTGTTTACGATCAATGTGTTTGGTTTGAGTCAATACATTGTAGTAGAACTGCCAATCATATTGGTTACCGAAAAACGTACCTTTCCGCATCTAGAAAATATTACTTCAAGAATATGAAGCAATACTTGTCAACACGGATTCGTCAGTGCAATGTATGTCAGAAGAACAAAATTGTCACACAGTTACCTCAAGGTGAATTTTACATTTAGAAGTACCACCTGTTTTTACATAATGTCAGTTAGATTCATCTGGAAGTTATCCCGAGTCATATAACGGCAACAAAAATATTATCTCAGCTATATGCGGAGGTAGTCGATAAATCATATCTCAAGCTGTACCAGATATAAGTGCCAAAACAGTATGTAATTTTATTTACAAACAAATAATACTTCGATTTGGGATACCGATGACTTTAAAAAGCGATAGACATATGTCATTTCGTAGCGCTTACTATATAGAACTATGCAATCTCATGGGAATAACTCCATACAAATGTTTAGCGTACCAGCACAACGCAATAGGAATTGTTGAGGCTACACACAATTTGCTTGAAGTTATGATGAAGACAAGAATATCTGAACAGGAAAATGACCATCGAACATGGGATCAACATCTTGATGAGTACGTATTTTGCCTTAAACCAGTCAACAAGAGGTTCTATGGGCTATTCTGCCAATTATATAGCATTTGGGTTTCAGCCTAGAGATATAGCAGATAGCAAATTAGACATGTTTTCCTATATGTCCCCTCACTTTTGAATCATTTATCGATTTGGTTAGAGGTACATTTTTTTGACTTAAAGAATGTCCTCCTTTATAGAGATATCTTAATTTACATTAAAGTTTTTCGTTACGAAAAGTAACAAACAGAACGCATTGATTTACTTACGCTTTAATAAATTATCTTTGTTTAAATTATGGCAAAGTTTATTTATATCTATACTTTTTAAAAAAGAGAAGCTCCAACTATTTTTTAAAATATATTTTGCTATGAATAAGTGTCTCCTTTAACATATGTATAGAGTATTGTCAACAGTATGGTAATGACTTTATTTTAATTATGTCAGCATTTTTTTAGTATTATTATTTAAGACATAAAATATTGTGTCCTTAGTTTATAAATAATGACTCACGTAAGAATATAAGTAGCGTCAAGGTAAAATTACGCTAATTTCCGCAAATCTTTCCTGTAAATTATGTCACACCGTGACGCGTTATAGCTTAAACACAACCAACGATATGTATTTCTTACAAGCATATAACGTATACCAGAATAAAGAAAGGAAGAAGGTAATAAATTTACAAAGTAAACTTACCTTAATAAAACCGCCAGAAAAAAGCACCCGTCCTCAATCTTCGCTTCGAAGATAGGCAGGCATGCCTTAGAATCCACAAAGCTATAGATACACAGGTGGATTTTTTTGCCAAAATTGGCGCATACATACACGCAAATCTTTCAAACTAATGGCGAGATATTCAAAATAATTTTTTATTATCACCTCGTTCCTTGCCGAAAATATCTCGTTAACTACGCTATCGTTGTCGAAAGACTAACAAAATCGCACAATTTCCTCGTCCACGACATATGAGCGAACTGTAGCCTCGTTACTCGCTATTCTAAACCAACGATATGAATAAAGCTTTTCTGATAGATAGGCATTACGGCAAAATGGCAATTTGATACTTGTGTTTTTTTATCACACATACAAAGGGATGGTAACTTATAGCACGATCAGCATTTCTTGCAGTAGCTAATATTATAGAGATTATCATAGGATGGTGCGATGTAAGCTGAAACTAAATACTAGACTTGAGAGAAAGCTTATCAGAGGAAAACCGCCACTTTTAAATCTGGAAAATCTAGGGAAAAACAGACAGACATTCGAGATAGAACTAAGCAACAGATTCAGCGCCTTGGAAGAGTTAGAAGATAAAGAAGACATCAATAGCAGAAATAAAATACAGACTGCGGTAGTAAGAAAGACAATCAAGGAGATAGCAAGCACCAGAAAGAAAAGAGAGAGCAAAATCTCAGAAGAAACTAAACTCTTGATGAAGAAAAGAGGGGAAATGAAAGAAGAGGAAAATTACATAAAAACGATTGAATACATGGAACTAAATAAAACCGTAAAGAAGAAAATAAGAGAAGATGTACGAAGATATAACGAAAATCTTGTTAGAAATACAATCGAGGTGAACAAGAGCCTGAAGAAAACCAGGCAGCAGCTCATGATAGTGAAAAAGAAAAAAATAGCAGTTAAGAGACTAGACGAGACCGTAACACGAAATAAGGAAGAAATTATAAAGATATTTGAAAATTTCTACAGAGAACTGTACTTCTCCGAAGAAGAGCTAGGAAATGAAGATTCAGAAGAAAATGATGTAGATGTCCCAGATGTAATGAAAGAAGAAGTGGATAAAGTACTTAGAGGGATGAAGAACGGAAAGTCGCCAGGAGAAGATGGACTCACAGCAGAGATGCTTAAATGGAGAGGTGAAAAGGTGAAAGAGGAACTTGCTACATTATTCTTAATGTGCTTGAGAAAGAGAGAAATACCCAGAAGTTGGAATAATGCTGTTATAATTCTGTTGTACAAGAAAGAGGACAAAGAACGCGTCGAAAACTACAGACCAATTAGTTTACTATACAAAATGTTCACCAAAGCTATTTTGAATCGTATTGAACGAGACTAGGATTTTAACCAGGGAAGGGAACAAGCTGGATTTCGTCGTGGATATAGAACAATGGACCACATACAAACATTGAATGAAGTTATGGAAAGGACTAATGAATATGAACTTCCACTGTGTTTGGGATTCATTGATTTTGAAAAAGTTTCGACTCGGTCTCCTTGTCAGCAGTACTTAAATCACTTGAACATCAAGGCATCGAAAATGCGTAAATCAAGCTACTGCGAAACATTTATTCGACTGCCACATCTGTCATTAGACTACATCAAGAAAGTGAAAAATTTAAAGTTGGAAAGGGGGTATGGCAAGGGGATTCAATTTCTCCAAAATTGTTTTCTCCGGTCCTGGAGAGAGTGTTCCAAAATTTAAACTGGGATGAAGTTGGAATTAAAATTAATGGCGAATATCTTCATCACCTGCGGTTCGCTGATGATATAGTCCTGTTTGCTTCAAATGCGAAAGAACTACAAACCAGAATGAAAGAACTGAATAATGAGAGTTCGAAAATAGGCCTTAAAATGAATTTAAGTAAAACAAAGGTCATATACAATCAACATGCTGCAAAAAGGAATATAAAGATTAGCGGAGAGACAATAGGCATAGTTGATGAGTATGTTTACCTAGGCCAGCTCAAAACATCGAATGCCAAGTTGACTGATGATATAAATAGAAGATGTAAAATGACGTGGACTTCGTTTGAAAGACTAGACTTTATTTTCAAAAGCAAACTACCAATGTGTCTGAAGCGTAAAGTTTATAATCAATGTGTCTTGCCTGTAATGATGTACGGCTGTGAAACTTGGACATTGAATGCGGAAATGACTCAAAGATTGAAAGTCACACAAAGAACAATGGAGAGATGTATGCTAGGAATTACCAGGAGGGACATGAAGAGAAATGAATGGATTCAAGCACAAACAAAGGTAGAGGATGTAATCAAGACTGCGAAGAAGCTGAAAGGCCGGTCACATAGCTAGACGAACAGATGGAAGGTGGACGACAAATGTACTACAGTGGATTCCTAGAGAAAAGAAACGACCGAGACGACGTCCAAATGCAAGATAGGTAGATGAAATCAAGCGTTTTGGAGGAGCTACATGGATGAGGATAGTGGCAGACCGAGATATGTAGAAAGAAAAGGGGGAGACCTTCATCCAGCAGTGGATAGAAAACTTCTGAATATGATATATATATATATATCTCTGACCCACGTGAGAGTGTGTGTGGTGAAAACTAATGTACCCTCCTGTGAAAATTCCACAAATCGAACACTGAGTAAACCCGTGGTAGTAGTAGTACAGTAGTAGACACTAGTTGTAGTAGCAGCAGCAGCAGAAGTAGTGGTAATAGTAGTAGTAGTAGTAGAAGAAGTAGTAAAGTAGGAATACTAGAAGTAGTAATAGTATTAAAATAAGGTATCACGACAGAAGATCGAATGTAAAAAGAGCGAACCACAAAAGAGAGTCTACACAAAAGCGACTACAAATAGAGCGATTAACACAAAGACCGAATGACAAAATGAGGGATTACTTAAAGGGCGACTGCGGTCGGTCTTTTGTCGTGAAATCGTAAAATTACAATTACATCTACCCGTATCTTCTCAACTTTGGCAGTATTGGGTACGTGGCAATGATATCCTTTCTCTTCTACAACCTCTTCTCGTGACACAGCTCTTCCTTTACATCCGTAAATCTTGTAGTCCACACACTTCCAATAAGTAGCTTGAAGCGAGGCATTTAGAACCTATGTAATAATATGTAATTTGAAAGTGTATATCTTTGTGTATTACGTATGTAAATTCTTTTCTTCACCCCCCCACCTCTCCAAGGTCGACCTACCCCATCTTTTTATCTATTCTTTCTTATCATACTCTTTATTATTAGGTTAAGATTTAATAGTTCATATTTTATAAAGTAATATGTATGTTTGATTATGTGCAGAAAACTGGAGAGATAATTTATACAATTTACACATCACAGCTATGATGAAACGAAAGGTACTATGTTGAATTAAGGGGAAAAACGAAGTATTTTCCGCGTTACCACTGCCATAGTATTTTTCACCAAATAAGATACTGGCCAGATAAAAATAAAGGTGAAAGAAGGCAGGCTTACGTTGCGCATATGAGAGATACACCCCGAGGCCAGAAAATTGGCTGGTCAAAACAAAGGTGTCCCGAAGTTCAAGTTTCATTGCGTGGTTTGTGGAAATTAGCCACTCTAGACTCTGGAAGCAACTTGAGTATGGCTTCTCCAGAGTTCTCTCAAGTATTAGAGCAGCGTGGAATAAGAATAATGAAACTTTCCGAGACCATTACGACCGCCGCAGGGAAAGCCCGGATCATAGGGAAAATGAATGTCAGAATATATCTGCGTGGACAACGCACCGACGCCCTAGTATATGTTGTAGAACATCTCGAGAAGGATTTAGTTTTAGGATCTCCATTTCTAGCTAACGCCCAAGTAAATTTGAGAATGGCGCAGAAGGGTTGTACCTTCGAGTATGATAAAAAGAGGACATTACATAAGTTTGAAAACGAAAGTAGCGTGAATGAAGAAGAAAGCGTTAGCCGAGGAAATTATGAGAAAAGAAGATAGGTCAGCTAACCGCAATGCATTCAGACGTAGTTGGTTGCAGAACCGCCACGAGCGGGAAAATTTCTCTGAACCAAATGCTGTAACTAAATGGCAAAATAATTCGAGTAATGATTTTAGAAGAAATACGAAGCAAGGTTATTATAAAGGTGCCCGAAAAACTAAGTTTCAAAAACCGTCACGTTTCAACGAAGCAGAGTTGTTAGGTAAGTTAGAGCAGCTTGAAAAGGAAGTTGAAGTTCTGTCCCAAACGAAAAGAAATTTGGAAAAAGAAATGGCAACACTGAGAGAGACAACAAAGCGTGGCGAAGATGTTAGCAGAGAGAACACATCACTTACAAAAAGAGTAGAAGCGGCGGGAAATAGGAATGTGAAGTTACTCAAGGGAGTTCGTGGAATAAAAATTGGCAAGGATGACGTCCCCGGAGAACCAGCCCCCAGGAAGGAGGACAAGAAGATAGAAGCTAATAATCCTGATTTATTTTCTAACATGTTGAGAAGAGGACTCGAAGATTCGCAGGGATCACTATTCGTTTGTATTCAAAAAACATGAAAGATGTCGTCTCCCAGCAAGCACATAGGGGGGGGGGCGAAAGAATAAAGACTCCGTTGATGAACTGCACAGTATTTGGTATGCCATCAAGTATATTACTTGACACGGGAAGCCAGGTAACAGCTGTCTCAAGTCAATTAGGTAAACTTTGGATAAATAAGGGGCTAAAGTAAGAAAAACTCGTATTAACATTCGTACCGCAGATGGTTATTCCACTAGCGCAGGAGAAATAACAGCAATTATTCAGTTCTATGGCCATAGTTTGAAGCAGAAATTTGTGATTATTCCCAATTTACTAAGACCGCTCATTGCAGGCATGGATATTATAAAGAAAGCAGGAATATGGGTCGATGTTAAAAATGGAGGCTGGGGAATACATAATGATAAGCTTCCAGTGTGCAAGTTTGATAATGACCAGAAAAAAGAAGTGTGTTCACTACGCCTTGAAGAAGAAAATATTGAGGAGTTGTTGATAAATGCAGTAGAGACGTCGGATTTGAGTGAAGAATATAAGGAAAAGTTCAAGGACCTGCTGCTAAGTTACAAAGATATTTTTTCAACAAAAACAAGATTACTAACGTTATAGAACATTCCATTGAGGTCACGGATGATCGTCCTTTTTATCAGAAGCTGCGTCCCGTGTCTGAGAGTGACAGAAAAGAATTTTGTGATTTAGTAATTAAAATGGAAGCCGACGGTCTATTAGAGGAAGGCGAAACTAAATTCGTTAGCGCACCGATATTACTTAGAAACAAAACTCAAGAACTTCGTATAGTAGTGGATACGCGCCAGATTAATCAGCACACAAAAATGCAAAAATCAAAGATGCTATGTTTTGAGGAAATTCTCGCGTTACTAGGGAAAGGAAAGTTCACTACAATCTGCGATATTAGCAACGCTTTCGGAAGCATAAGAATAGCTGAAGATTCAAGGAAATACGTAGGTGTCATAACCCCATTAGGAGTATATAGATATAGAACCGGAGCCTACGGATTACGTTCCCTTCCTTTTACTTTGTGCAGGTTATTAGAGATCGTTTTAGGTCCATTATATATGACTCAGACCATTGTTTTTACGACGACGTCGGTTTAGTTAGTGAGACAGAAAAAGAGCACTACGTGTTAATGAAAGATTTCTTACAGAGAATGAGAGAAGCAAACCTAGCTATAAGGCCTGATAAGCTGCAATTTTCACGAAATAAGTATGAGTAACTAGGTTTTGAATTCGGTGAGGGAAAAATGGAACAGCACTACTGAAAGAAGAAAAATGGCAAAACAAATAGAACGCCCCAGAAGCAAGAAGGATGTGCAGAGATTATTGGGATATTTAAATTATTTCAAATTTTTTCTCCCAGACCTAGCGAAGATTGCTCGCCCCATCTCCAATTTACTCAAGAAACAGGAAGTAATTCTTTGATCACCTAGTTGTGAAGCAGCCTTCTTAACACTTCGTACCAGATTAGAGCAAGAACAAAGGTTCTTCCTGATCTTTCTAAAGACTTTTATCTTTTTGTAGATTCGTCACAATATGCCGTAGGAATGGTGCTCTGTCAAAAAACGAGTGAAAATAAGCTTGGAGTTGTAGCTTATTCAAGTAAAAAGCTTACCGACACAAAGGCCATATTGTAATTCTAAACGTGAACTATTTGCACTCGTTTTAGGCTTAGAAAAATATGATAAGTATTTCGCTGTATCAGGATCACAAATTTTCTCTTATACTGACTACGAGGCCTTACTGCCTTTGTTGACAGCCAGGCATATTCCAACATTGTTTGTTCGTTGGTTAAAACGAGTACAAAAATATATTATTATACTTCGCCATCTCAAGAGCCGCTCCAATTATGTCGATTACTTAAGTCGCATCACTAGTGGGTACGACTTACCAGAGGACTATACCGGAAGTGAACTCATGGAGGAAACTTATCCGCTACAAGAGGATGGAGAAAGAGGAAGGTTACAGATTGAAACCGAGAAGGGAGACTTGATAGATATAGAGGATTTAAGAAAACAAGACGTTGCAACGATGGAGTTATATACAGAAGAAAAAGAATTGCAGAAAAGATGGAGAAGAAGAAGAAAAAGAAAAGGAAAAACCGGAACTGGTTTTTCCAGTGACATAAGGATTTCGGATGAAGAGAGAAGGGCTATGTTTGACGTATTACCTATGGCAAACGAAGACAAGGAAACAGAAAATATTAGTGATTTTGTTGAGAAGCTTACAAACGTTGAGAAATTAAAGAATGGACAAAGAAGTGACCCGTTTTTTGAGGAAATTGATAGAGTTTCTTGAAAGTGAAGATTCAAAATTAACTAGGAGAGAAAAAAGGAAATTTCTTCATTACCTCAATAGCCCATTCGTGAGGAAAGATGGTGTTCTTATGAAGAAGATAAAGTTTGGACCATTACAGGAAGAAAGAGAAGTTGTTTGGATACCCGACTCAATGAGACACGAAGTAATGGTAGCGTGTCACACAAGTGTATACAGTGGCCACACTAGTATTTCAGCCACTCTAGAAAACGTTAGAACAAATTTTTAATGGAGAAAACAAGAATTAAAAGTGAGGCGAATTATAAAGGCTTGTAGGATTTGCTTGCGATATAAGAGTGATAATTCAAACCCACAGGCGTTCATGGCCATCAGTATTGCTAGGGCTCCAAACCATACTCTTGCGGTGGACGCTCTCGGACCTTTAGTTCCCAGTGGCCCTGGTCAGGCCAGGTATCTACCCGTCTGTCTCGATGCATACAGCAGACTATTGAAATTGTTTCCTCTCAGGAGGATTACAGCTCGGTCAGTTAGCAGGTGTCTCCTAAAATTGTTTTGTCGGATAGGATTTTTTCTAAACGTTATGTCGGACAATGCTACGATTTTTACATTTCTTTTATGGTCTTCCACAATTAAACTTCTTAAAGCGAAAGAGGTGCAAACACTCCGTTTCAGACCTATGGGAAACCCCTCAGAAAGGGAGTCCATAAAGCTAAAAAATGGCCGCGATGTATTGTTAGGAACATAAGGAATGAGCAAGGTTTATAGACCATTTTCAATGGGCGATTAACCAGAAAAATTCAGAAGTTTTAAAATTTTCACCTAACAGGATATTTTTTGGACGTGAACTACCCTACCCCTTCAGTTTAGGTCAATTAGATGATGATGAGAATGTTTTTAAGGTCGATTATCCTCAGTTCGTATCTCAGGTAGAGCTAGCTTTCAAGAAAGCTATTGAAATCGCAAATAGGAACCAGGACAAGGCAAAGAAAAGTCAAGAGATTAATTTTAATCGTCATAGGCGTAAGAATACTTTTAACATAGGAGATACAGTGTTACTGAAATCGCATAATATATCGTGTGCAGCCAGGAATAGAGTCCCCGGCCTTGAAGGCAGATATCACGGCTCTTATGTAATTTTGTCAAAGATAAATACAAACAATTTTTTAATTAAGAACATTCAGACCCAGAAGGTGTTAAAATCTAATAGTGATCAAATGAAGTATGTCCCGGAAGCTCCAGGGTTCGTCAAAGGAAACATTGACTTTACCGATTGTTATCGGAAATGTTCAGATTACAGCCGGCTCCTAGATCAAAAGTTAAATACCACTTCAGAAATGAACCACAAGTCAGCTAAGCTGCTGCAGCTGAATGAAAAATGTGTCAGTGTAACGCTCTAGTGGAGACCAGTTATCCCCGTAGCTTGTAGCTGTAAACAAGAGCGAAACAGTGGGAGAGAAGAAGAAGAGTGTCTTCAAGCGAAACCAGTTGTTGAGGGAAGTACTTTCCTGACCAAAGAAATTTTGTAAATATATTCTTCAGAATTCAATCGTCGTGAGAGTAAACGCTCGTAGTAATTTGGTGTTTTCATTGAACCACGTGTTTGTTAAAAAACAATTTCTCATGAACGATGTTATGAATTTGTAAAGAAAGTGTAGTAAACAGTTTGTATATAAGTGTTGATGATTATTAATTTTGTTATTTTCTCAGTGAAAAACTTTTGAACAGAAAAAAAACTTTGAACTTGACAAGGTATAGTTAACGACAAAACTGATTAACCTTATGAGTAATAAAAAGAAGATTGCCATTCGAAATAGGTAAAGACTATGAACATTACTCGAAAGCAATCTCTTTTTCGGGGAGAATGGGTGAGATGAAGAGAGGCATTTTGAACCTATGTAATAATATGTAAATTGAAAGTATATATATTTGTCTATTACGTATTTAAATTCTGTTCTTCATAAGGTCGACCTACCCCATCTTTTTATCTATTCTTTCTTATCATACTCTATTATTAGGTTAAGATTTAATAGTTCATATTTTATAAAGTAATATGTATGTTTGATTATGTGCAGAAAACTGGAGAGATAATTTATACAGTTTACACATCACAGCTATGATGAAACGAAAGGTACTATGTTGAATTAAGGGGAAAAACGAAGTATTTTCCGAAATAATTAATACATTTGTAATTATCTTGTAAGTTTATTCAGCCAGCTTCAGTGAGTTTCGAGAGCTGGAAATACAGAATTTTGGAAGGGTCATAGCATATTTTCGGAAGTGAGAAGGTGGAAAATTCCACTCAAGTAACTGTAAATCCCTTGTTTTGCTGTGTCTCTTTGTACTTTCAGAAGCCAGATGAGCCCCGGCCTGAAAAATGTGTCAGGAAGGAAGAGTCGACTGCAAAAAGGGTAAGAGGTGTTTCGGACAAGTTTAACCGCCCACCACACCCCGCGGACCGGGAATACATCCAGTACTATATTGAAGCAATTTTTCGGATAAAGCACTATGTTCTCAGTTTTGGTAGGAGCAACATCTCCGAGAAAGCCTCTTCGTCACTAATCTACCGAGTTGAATTTTAAACTTAGAATTTGAAATGATAGTCTTATAAGATAGGGTCCGGTTGGCGGTTATAAGGGCGATAAGACTTCAGTGCAGCGAATATGTAAGTACTCTGTTTCTGTTTGTATGCGACGAATTGGATGCGATTTCGATTATTGTAACGCTTCTGCGATCTGAATTTATGTTTGATTTTTTAAGGAAATTTTTCGTATGAACACCCTATCAAAACTGATCCATGCATACCCATGAAAGAAGGAAGGATGACCAGTCGATTTCTGTGTGAGTTCCAATAAATTACGCTGGGGATACTTCATGAATTAAATCGTGACGTTCCCAAGGCTGATTAATTCGAATCTCACTGGCGTCAAGATAATGACGAGCGGCAGGAATCGACCCCGAATCGCTTAACGATTCCCCGAATGCAGATGTGTGCGTAAGTGGTAAAATAACTATTCATGAAAGTTGGTTTATTTGTCTTCGAGGGGTACGTTCACGCTTCATAAGATAGTCACGTCCTGGTTGTAGGTTCAAATCCCGTTTTAAGCAAGTTGTTTATTTTGTAATTCTTGGATTTAAATTTGAATATCATTAGTCGAATTGACGTCGATTTTAGTCCGATACGAAACGCCTCTTACCTCAAGTCTCCACGATCTTCGATTCAGAATCAAACTTGTAATATTATATAATATATATTTTTGTGCTAATCTAAATTCTTTGTGTATGATCTATTATTTACGAAAAACGCTTTCCTTGTCCAAGCATATTATTAACCTATTCACAATTCTAGTCCCGTGGTGGACTGTAGGTTTAAAAGCCGCTCTGCCAATAAACCTTGCTTCGACTGATCTATCCGGCACCAGACCTTTAAAGTTATTATTTATTTTTCTCAAATAAGAAAAATAGAGGGTAACAAGCTTCGTTTATCTCCTTTTCCTTTCTGTAATATAATCATTATGAATTAGTAAGTTGAAACGTTTCTGCGATTTGACGAATGGTAGAGGCATGTTGTACGAAAGACCATACGCAACTGCTTTGAATGTAACTCTGGTACGAAATGATTAATCTGTAGAATTCAATTCTTAAAACATTTACTTACTTTATAGTCCCTCGGTGCAGGGTTGCCATCTTTGTGCTCAAGAAAATTGGGCCAGACTCTGTACTGAAGGTGACAATTCATACGGGGTAGGGAATGTAATCCCGAATGGATTTTACAATCCCGTGATTTCGGGACTGGGTTCTCCAATCCCGGGATGGGGATCCCGATCTTTCAAGCAAAATATAATTTACTTTTCTGTCTCTTCTTTCGCTTTTACCGCAGCGTACTTACAAAACGTGACGCATGGACAGATGAAAAATGGTTATGCACGTCCAATGAAAAATAATTAGAACGGAGAGAGGAGAAGCTCTTTAGTAAGAAGAATGTACGAGCAACCGTATTAAAATTTAAAAATACAAATTTTCTTACATTTTTGTTGGAATTAACAAACACATGCCTACAATGAAAATGATTGTATTTTCTCGTGACAAACATATGAACGGATACGGATAACGGAAATAATTAAGAATTTGTATAGGACAAGGAATTTTGAATTTCCGGCCTTTCAGAACGGAAGAAAAGAGAAATCCCGCGATTTAAACATCTATTTATGAAACAGAATTATTGTAAATTTCCTTATCAGCAGTTAGTTGACCAGCTTGAATAATATGCGTACAGTATCAAGGGAAAGTGATCGATATGATAATTGTTATTAAAAAAACAGCAGTGACTGTAGTAGAAATATATTTGAAATGGGTAAATGCAATAACCTTGAATATGATTTTCTAGTCCCGAAATCCCGGGACTTTGAAGTCTCTAATCCCGGGATTTCGGGACTATGAAAACGGGCGGGATCCCGGGTTTCAGGGTCACGTAATTACATTCCCTAATACGGGGTACTTCCACGAAAAATAAATTACCATTTAAGCTTAACAATTATTTTTGGATTAATCCTCAACTTTTACATTTCATTTGACAACAATCAAATTCTATCTTTTTGAGATTTAACAACAATACAACAATGTTCTTTTTGAATTTTTAAAATATAAAAGAATATAATATATTTTCCATTTCGTATTGTAAATAGTCTTGTCCTTTTATAAACGCAATTGAATTTACTTTATTCCTTCGGCGGTTTCCTACATGTTTCTTACTGATTTGATCCAGAGGCATAGATTCCCGTTTCACCATATTGAGTAACTCTTGGGAACTTTCCAGAATCTACCCGTTGTGCATTAACCTATTATATTCCAATTTGTTAAAAACTATCTTCGCTGCTTTTATGTTATAAAAAAACCCTCAACTTGTTTTGAAGTTCCAAAATTACTACCGATTTAGCTCAATGAAATTGTACTTTCCTTAATAATTAATTAATTATTTAAGACTTTTGAGGTCACATTTTTAAATCCCGTCCTCCATCCCGTCAATTATAAAGATGGTTCCAAGTGTATAATTCTAGGAATATTTTGTAATTTAAATAATAATAATAATAGCATTTTATCCAAGTTTCTTGAGATGTAAGATTAATTTTGAATTCAGCCTACAACTTTTAATAATTAACTTAACTGAAAGGTTTTTCTTATACCTATGAACTTATAATAAACACTGAAAACAAGAATCCTTTTTTGCTTCAAACCAATAAACAATTGACAAACATACAGAGTCAAGTAATACTGGAGGGAAAACTCAATGTACTGCTCCATCTTGTAAAATTTCTGTGCTTAATAGCTGTAGATACGCGTCGAAGCACGTACAACTTTGCCAAAAATTCATGTAAAATCATGTGGTAAGACTCAAGAAGTAAAGAAATAGTAACATTAAAAT
This sequence comes from Lepisma saccharinum, assembly GCA_022664845.1. Lineage (NCBI taxonomy): Eukaryota > Metazoa > Arthropoda > Insecta > Zygentoma > Lepismatidae > Lepisma > Lepisma saccharinum. The sequence goes on along the minus strand of JAGDQP010006527.1, from coordinate 2,807 downwards.
CAGATTTGTAAGTCTCCTAGAAATAATAAGTGTAGTTTGACACCCATACAAATAATAAATTAATCTTCATGCTTCAACTTTGAACAGTGAAAATCGGGACGGTCTCGACAGAATGGGGATGGTTGGCAACCCTGCTTAGGTGTCTCCAATGCAGCACTAATCATCACAAGCACTGTTGATGATTACCTTTCGGCATGAGGGTTAGCTGTTGATACCTCGTATCACCCCGGAAGTGGTTGTTGTCTTTTTATTTAAAGGAGAAAAATTGGCTGACTTTCCTGTTGAAACTTCGTAACAAACGAACATGAGGTAAATTGGACGATTATTATTCAATAAGTTTCAACTGGAAAGTTCGCCAAATTTTCTGCCTTCAATAAAAATATAAAAATAGGTGACAAAAAATGTAGATACGAGGTATATAAACAGCGGTAGAACAACATGTGTTTTCAACATAGAGTTAGGAATATAAATAGAGGGAACGTTAGGCTGTTTTATAGGAGAGGGGAATGAAGCCAAGAGACGGAAGGGACGATGCATTTCGGCCATCTTGTGTGGCCCCATATTCAGAGACCCTCTTTTCCGCGTATTGCATCTTTCAGGTGCACTCATCCTCTATCGAAAAAGGCAATCCTCACAGTACTTGGTATAGAGGGACTCTAATGGGGCCACACAAGATGGCTGCCGATGAACCGAATTGGCTTCATGTGACGTCATGTATGTTCTCTCTATTTTCTTCATAACTCTATGGTTTTCAACAAAGACCCCGAGCATCGGGGAATTGTTATACAAATATTTGAACCAAACAATAGTTTTCAAAAAGTTAGGCTAGTGTTGAATTATCCCTAGTTAATTAAATATTTCATCTTTATAAACGTAGTGTTGCCAATCTTCAAAACATTGGAACAATCACTGATAATGAGGCAAAGTTAAAAAGACAAAAAACAATGCATCTGGCATCTGGTAGCTCTTTTAACCATAATCTAAGTAAACTGAGATAAACAAATGTTCCAGGTTTAATTCTACTCGCCCTGCATGGTCATTTAGTAGGATTTCAATGGTATCAAAACCTAATCTGGATAATGGAAAGTAATGAACGTTTTGAAAGGTAATGGTTTGGACTTTTCCATGATTCGTATCCGTCATGGCAACAATACGGAGTAGGGGTGCTTTTGTATCACCAACATATTGTGGTTGAATAAGATCCGTATATACAAACACTTGCTGCGGATATCCAATACTCAAGTAATGCTGTTTTTGAATGATTCCTTTTTTTAATATGTTAATGTTTGGTTCGAATCCTAATTGTAATGCGAGTAGGGGAGATAGGCGTACAGATTGAATTATATCCGTCGCCGTAATTTGTACCGTATTGGAATATGCGAATTGTATGGTTGGTGTAATTTTATTGAGTTCATCCAGTAAATGCTGAATAGTTGCATAATATCCTGCTGTAACTTTATGTTTCACTTTTGTAACATTTGTTAAATCAAACCAGAAGATATTTTCTCCTTCAAGAGCATTTTCACATGTAAGGGGAATATGAATTTCTGCAAGACCTACGATCCACGAAGCATCATTTAACTGTATACGATGATTTAGAATATTACGAAAATGGCTGGGATGTATTACCGGCATACGTATGTGTACTAGCATTGGAACTTAGGGTGATGTAGAAACTGTCATCGGTACTTTCAGAAATCATGATGTTGCTTTCTGTTTAAAGTGAAGTGTAATGCTTGACGTTCCAAATTGAAATGGCAATTTTTTACCATGTTCGTCTTTTAAGTCTATGTGTAAGGTATCAAAATATTTCTTTTCCACTTTAACATACTGTGGATGATCAAAAATAAATGAATGGATTTGACCATACTGGTATTCATGTACGCTAATCTTTAGCGAAAGTTGGCCAATATTAGGCTGAGTCTTGACAATATCAAGACAAACATTAATTTCAGATGGAATATTATATTCCAAATTACATGGATATGGTGCAACAGCAGTTAGAATCATGGGTCATCTGCTACGATGTATAGGGTAAAAGTGAATGGCGCGTGTACTTACATTTGGATCATTACTGAATCCAAATATATTTTGTAAGCCTGGCGTCATACCAATCACATATTGTCGACGACGGTAACGTCGATGTTTAATAAAGACTTGATGCCGTGTACTATCATAATGTAACATGATAGGATCATCAATTGCCGTTGCATCATCATTATTACTTTCCTCATCGAGAAGAAAACCCTCGTCGTCCTCTTCCCCTTCTTCATGATTATTATTGAAAACTGTAACTTTAAGTATTTTTTCAAGTAAAGTTAATATTCGTTGGTTTTCGCCCTCTTTTTCTTTTTGACCTTGTTCATGTTGTTGGTCTTGGAGAATGCGAGGAATACTTTCCAACATTCGAGGAACTGAATCATAGTAGCCGGGAGGAAATTTAATATTGTATTCGGTTTTCTTTTTCCCTCGTGTTTGAATAATAATCTCTTCCTCGTGCTGAAGATTATAAAAACTCCACGGGATTGTAATACCGGTTACACCCACCACCCAGTCACCCGTCAAATGGACTGGTTGGCATAGTTTAGTTGTATATGATGCTGTTGTATTCTCAAAGATATGACTGCTTGCATTAGATGGTAGGGTTACATAAAATTCGTCGAAACCCTGCTCGGACGACATCACGAAGTCGACTGAATGTTTGTTTGTCGCACCCAGCTATTCCTACTTGGAGGATATCCTAACCATTTGACATAAACCCAACCTTTTTGTCGCTTTAATACTTTTTCAATGAGATATGTTTTCTT
>JAGDQP010006526.1:5976-67948 GCA_022664845.1 Lepisma saccharinum | reverse complement strand
TGTGTGTATATGTATGTGTGTTACTACACGACCAAGCAGCTCGAAAACAGAAACGAAGAGAGACACTTTGAAGAGTGTCTAAGCTTCTCTTACTTGGCGTGTATGTCGTTGCTGCCAGCTACCTCCGATCGCAGTCCAGCCAGAGCCCCTAGTACAGCGCGAACAATCTAATCCGCAATTTTTGAGCCAGCAGAAGCCATTACAATGTTTTATATTATTATGGCTGTATAATGTTATTTGCTTTATTGTCTAACATATAACAGAATGTATTTTAAGATGAAAGTAACTGCTATATCAGTGATAAAGGGCTAAATCAAATCAAAGTTTATTATCAGTAAAAACAAAATAATAAATAATGCGTTTTTTAATAAGTGGGTAGACGCTGTCTACCCTGCCAATCCCCACGCCTCGCTACTGTCAATAAGTGATTCCAAGGTTTTAAAGCAAACAAAAAAGTTATTAAAAGGTCACTCATTTGGAAAGTGTAGATTTAAATTTAAAATAAGTTCGCTTTTTTACAGTGTAGCCTAGATAATCTGTTTCTTTTCTTTCTTTTTTAATTTTAACTTTCATCTAGAGATAGATTTTCTATGCCGCTTGACAAGAGATCTTTTGTTGATTGCCAATTTTCCTCTCTGGTGGAATACCTATTTTGTGTTAGAACTCAAAGAACTTATGGATCTATGTTATTCCAGCCTATGAAAAGTATATCAATATACATATACAGGATGTTCGGTGAGAAAAACGATAAATTTTGCCCGTGTTCCTCTCATCAAATCAGGACGAAATTTATCTTTCACTTTCCTGGTAAATGTCTTGTTTTCAAAGTATAGTCAGTTGAAATTTCAGACTGTTAGCGTATGACTGGCAACGCTGAACGTTGGTAGCTGAACCAAACTTCGTACAGGTGTTGAATATGGCACGTTCTTCGTATCATTTTGGTTTAATCTTGTTTTACCTGTTGTCCTGCGCAGTGGATAAACTTTACAAGCAAGGAAACAATCATCCACTCAATATAACGGCGATGACCAACGCAATGTTGAATAAGGAATTGAGTACTGTTGTAATGCAGACGACCTGGAACCCTTAAAAAATAGTTGAAGCTAGCGTCATCTTGAGTTGCATATAGTGCTGAGCTGTGGCTCCACAAAGTAGTCATGATGGTGAAGAAATTACGAGGAAAAGTCAATTAATGGATTACAAATTTGATGGGGGATAAGAAATCGCTGTGGGTATTATCGAAAGGTGGTAGCACCAAACTCGTATTTCATACTGAGTTAGTGAGCAGCGCCGCCAATAATTGAGGACCTGTCAGTACAATGTGAAACTGTACAGCTACTATGTTGGGCGAATATACGTCAGTATGTCAGGTGGAGGGAAATTTTCCAGTAAACGGGAAAATCTGGGCCAAAAAGGAAAGGTGAAAGGAAAAAAAATGGGAAATTTTGTTGCATCTTTTTTGCCACATTTAAAAAAAATCAATAAATTAAAAAAAAACCTAAGAATCCGGGAATTTTTTCAGTATTTTGAGGGAAATATTGCGACGGGAACCTGACAACACTGTTGTACGTTAGAGGAGCATCCGGTAGTGGTGCAGTTTTGTGGGTGAAAGGTCTTCCTGTCAAGGAATTAAGGAAATACGTCCTGTGAGTGGGGAGCAGTTTTTATCGCCGAGTCAAGCGAAGCACAACTGGGTTCCTAAATTCGTCCAAGAAAGTTCAAACCGTGGAGCGACCTGAGGAGATCCCTGTGGAAATTGCAACGAAGGAAACACTGCGACAGGTAGAGCAGATGTCAAGAAGACCGGCTGTGATGATTGTCTTAATGTAAGTGGAAATTATGTGGAAAAATAGAACTCGTTGCCACGTAATTTATATATATTTTTTTTTGTAGTCATTTGTAATCTATTTACTAACTGTTCCTCGTATAATTGTAAGCCTGCCGAGTGCCAAAGACACTGTTTCGGTCCTACTAACAAAAGCTACTGTTTTCAAAGTGACTCTTTCAGTTGCTGTAGCGCTTTGATTCAGTACACTTGTTTATACCTTCTGCTCTGCGGACCTACATAAAAGAATAAATCCCTTCCAATCTCATTTATATGTGAATAACATTCAATTATAATACTCAAGCAAATCTCAATTGCTATTTAAAGGATATTCTTGTTTGAGAAGAAATAATTATAACCTGCAATAAATTATCAAAGTAGACCTATTAAAATAAAACAAAATACAGAAAAATATCTTGTTATTCTATTTACTGAAGCTTTAGAGTGTTCTAAATATCTAAGCGTATACAGTGTAAAGTAGCATATTCAACAACTAACATTTATATAAAGTTCTTATTGATTAATAAACATAGTGTAAACTCCGTCTAATTCAATCGTCAGTGTAGACTTTATTTAATTATTGTGAGCCATCTACTGTTTCACGTTAGAATGATAAATTTCTCTTTCATTTCAGGCTCATAATAGCAATGCATGTAAAACAGGGGAAAATGCAGTCATTGAATTGTTCTCCCAAGGGGGGGGGGGGGATGCACACATTGCACAGCTGCAAATATATATTATAGGCCCAAAAAGGTGTATGGAAAGAGATCATTGAACGAGGGCAATGTTCGAAGGTGGTTCAAGGGTTTAAGGTAGAAGAAACCTCCAAAGAAGACAACCTACGACCGGACTGATGACAACCGGCAGCTAGTTGATGACCAGATTCGTTCCAATCGGCGAATTACAGTCCACAAAACTGCTAGGACATTGAATTGTTGATATGATGTTGTACAGACGATGCTTTGAACCTAGCCTACAGAAAAGTGTTGTGTCTCATCAGTTGATAACCGCTTTGAAAGACAGAAGTGTGGAAAGTGTGTTCAGAAGTCCATGTTCGAAGTCGAGTAAGACATTTTTCCGATGTTGGTACTGAGGACGAGACTTGGAAATACTAATATGACTCCAAGATTAAGCGACAGTCGATGTAGTGGTGTCACTGCAACGCACTTAGGCCTAAGACGTTTAAAAGTCAGAAGTCAGTAGCCAAGATGATGGTTTTTGGTTTTCTACATGAGAGGGAAGTAATTTTGCTGGATTTTCTAGAAGGCGGCTTCGCAGTGACAAATGAATGCTACATTGCGTCGTTAATAAGAATTTCAATATACCGCCACGAAAAGAGTACCTCAGAAAAATCTTCATGCTTTCAAACAGCATCATGATAACGCTCAACCACACACGTCTCTAGCCTTACAGAAATAAATGCGTGGTCTTCGATGCCACCCTAAAGCCCTGATCTAGTACCATCTCCTTGATGCACTGAAAGATGACCTTCGGGACACCATATTCAGTTACATGGACGATGTGAAATATGTCGTTAAAACTTGGTCTGCACAATGTTTCGTAGTTTTTTTTTACAAGTATTTTCCAGAAGAGGGTTCAAAGCTAGCTCAAATGTGTTGGAAACAAAGGAAAAATATTTTCGAATAGTGCAATTCTATGTGCGAAGGATCAATGCACCTTTCCACTTTTGTTCATTAGGAAATGATAAGGCAACAAGTACACCATTCATTAATACTACAGATAAAAATAAATGCATTATTATCAAGTAATAGTTCGATTCTAACTAGATCTCTAATCACAAGTTGAAGATTGTAAAGAATATATTTGCACTAAGTTCGACGGAACGTATCTTCGATGTTATATTTTCAGTGATATAAAGTGGAACTGTGGCTTGGAAATGAAAAATTCCAAGCAAATGTTAACAGCTATTAGACTCTAGAACAAGGGGAAAAGCTCTTGAATTCTAAATTTGCCTTTGATACTTCTTATAACAACCACAAAACAAACAAGTAAAATAGGTTTAAAAGGTGCGAAAGAAAAAATAAGTAGTGGGATATTTGAAATATGATACATTTCATGTGTTAATATTTTGAGAAATTTAGTCGCGGCAAAGAGAACTAAGAAAGAAGAAGAAAAGTATGTGCGTAGAGAAAAAGCCAACATTTTAAACTCAGTTGAGACGAAGGACTTCGTCGTCTTTCATTTAGGGAAAACCAAATTTATTACCAATTACGCCAAAGGGAAAAGAGATTGCTAAGACTCTCAGTGTGGAAGAAATTTAAGTTCAGAGGGAGTCAAGTAAAGGGGGGAGGAGAAAACAGGAGAGTGGGGGGGGGGTCCTGAGAAAGGTAGATGGGGTGAAGAGAAACTCTTCACCCGAATACCAAGAAGATCTTTTACTTCGTTTTCGCTTAATGGAAGCCTATCGCTTTTTAAACCTGGAAAAACGCAAGAAGACAAGGACTTGGGTTTCGACCGCATACTTGCAACAAGAGAGATTGCAGCCGTAAATTAGGGTTAAACCAGGAAGGCTCCATCGGCTAAAAGAAGGTGCTGGGAGGAAGGAATCACGTGGAGAGGAATACATCTTTCTGGAGAACTAACATTCCCTTCCTTAAGTCTTTACGTTCCTTTTCTTTTATCCCGCGCGTTGTTCTTTCTGTTGGATTATTGTTAACAAATACTTTAGGAAGGTAGGCACGACGTTGTAACATTGTCTTGACTACGGAGTATCTCTCACTGACTGAACACCTTCTCTAAAGACTTCCCTTTTGCCTTCTTCACCTGTGTACAATGTATGTAAGTGTATATATATATATGGTTTTCCCGCCACGTTTTTCAGTTGTTTTTTTTAAACATTATATTTTTCTTTTTTCTTTCTCTCTTCTAGAGACTTCGTTGAGGTAATAAAAATCTCAGCCAACCCCAAGGAGGGACGCCGAGACCAAATTCTTTTCTCAACATTCCCCAAGAGACAAGTTTCGCGCACGTAACCTTCAATTTATGTGCGGAGAATTTATGAAATACGTAGTCGCAAGGACTTGCTCTAGCTTCTCCATTTTTTTGGCTTCTATACTTTTCCTGTTCTTGATAAAACACGTACACCCACACCCACACTATATATATAGCTAGATAAATAGGCTACACATAAACTATTTAATTTACATTATGTGAACTGAAAAGGCAGCTATGGCTTAAGCCTGTCAAAAGTTTGAGGAATGCTTTTCCTCGCCGAGCATTCTTCCGGATAAAGTGATGGCAACTGTATAGCAGCGAGGTACTTTCTCAAAGCACCATCCCGTAATTCGTATGTTAAAACTTAGGAAAAAGGCTACAAAACTACCGGATACCGTGACCAGAAGAGACTGAGAATCAAACATTTACGACTTACAATGTCTATAATTACCATTTCTCTAAGCAAATCCCGATATTTCCGTGGTACTATTGAAGAAGAATAGTGGAAATCCTCTGACAAGATAAAAGGGACTCCTGTATAGCCATTGTACCAACGATGAACCATAGTCGCAATTTTTAGCGCCAATGCCACTCCGCCGGTTAAGAAACCAAGGACTCTCGGACAAAGTGTTCAAGTTTCTTCCAATGTTAATGAATTGTTGTGGATACTTCGTATACTTCTGTGTCCCGGAAGAAAATGTGTCATAGATCAGAAAGGTTAATAATAATCAGACTGTGTACACACACTAAATTCAAAGAGGGATATTCCGCTCGATTTGTGTGGAATATTTCATCTCTTGAGACCAGAAAGAGGAACCACTCTCTTAGAGTGGATTTTTATCTGAAAAAAGAAAAAAACAATTAGAAATTTCCGCTCGAGATAAGATGGGATGTACGGTAGTTTATGTCGATGGGAACGTAGGCATAATATATTTTTAGGGGAATTCCCATTTATTCAGATAGGGCTTTCATCTTTTGAGCATGAAAACGACGCAATAAAAAAATGATGCAAATTCAAAAAGATGCAAAAGAGAGTATTTATTCATGAGCAGTAAGAAAGGAAAGTAATGTACTTATGAATGAGAGTAAAAATAAATACTTAATCTCGAGGAGATTTGAACCTGGTAGGTTCAGACCAACTATCCAATGTCTTATCCGCTTAACCAGCAGGCCAACTCCGAGAGTACGCCTTCGAAATGGTTTCCTTTCGTCTCGACAGATACTTGAGAACAACGTGCAAATATTTCTTGTAAAGATCTTACTTACTCCTGACGGGCTTCTGGTATAATTTTTTTGTCACTGAAAAGTTTTCAGATTTTTCTGTTTGTCATTTTTAACTAAACGTAATGCTGTATATTGTACAGTATGGATTCGCCTTTCGATAACCTTCGCAGTAACTAACGGCGGAGAACTAGTACCCATGATACATTGTGAATCACTCTAAAACGATGAGAAATAAACCACTCTAAAAAGATTAAAAAATCGCTCTTTCAAGGTGAAGAATTAATTACATCCAAAAAAGATCGGAATTCCACCTAGAAAGATCACATTTTTCTTCCAAAGCGAGAGCGTTTTGATTAAAAATTCCGCTCTTTTTTATTTAGTGTGTAAAGTCGTGTACTAATTATTCGATTCCTTGCAACTGTTGTAGGTTTAGGTGGACAACTATAGATACGCTTGGTACGTTTTATACTTGAAGCAGTTTTCCTTCTGTCGATCATCACTGGGCATTTGTGACACAAAAACAACATCAAGCTGTTATGATTAATCTGTAAAGAAATGACCATCCACTTTTCGATCATTACACCCTATTTTCCAATATTTATATTGTGGAAAAGCCATCTTTCCACCCCTACATCTTGCAATATTTTGGCACGAATTTGTTCGGGCTCTCTTATAAACCTCCCGAAAGTATGAAATCTAGGGTTCCCATCCCCCGGGTAGCTTCATTGTCTCGACCCTTCCGCGGCGTCGAGTCAAGGATACTAAAGGACCTGTTTTCTCATTTTCGAAGGTGTAGGGTGGGGAATATTCCTGTAGCCTAGTCCCTATTTAATATACATGGAACCTTGTTTGATTGGGGGATGGGTAACGTTTTCATCTTTATTCTTTAAAATTATTTGTTACATATAAAACACGGGTGTACAATTCATAAATTAAATAGATACCTTTTACCCTATATATATCTCTGGCTCTACTCCAAACTGTTGCCTTTTGCAGAATTATTTGCAATACTAAATTTACTTTTTAGTATTTGACATTTAACAGTGGGGATTGTACACATACAGTACGAGTATATGATTTAAATACTATACTGTGTTTTGTAAAATAAAATAAAAAAACAACAACATGAAATTACCAAAATTGCCAGCATATATCCAATAAATAAAAGTGCAAAAAGTTATCCTTTTCATTGAATATGCAAGAAGTTTTAGAGTTCCATTTCAACATAAATCCTCCCATCTCTTATGTATAAACAAAACTTCCATTTATTTGAAATCTCTTAACATATAGAATAGTGGATTTCATTATATTTATAAACACTATCATTGTTACTGGATATTTTATGAAAATCTCAATTGACAATATCAAAAATATGAAATTGACACACCATGATACAGGACAAAAACAATCTTGAGATTTATAAAATTATATAAGGCATTAGAATTGAAATGCATAATTCGACATATAATTCAGTTTAGAAATATTTTGAGTTAATAAAGATTAAATTAGATTTACTGTCAATATGTAATATCTAATGTACGATGACGATGTTTGATATTTATATTTATCAGATTATGAGGAACTGGTTTCTGTCCAATATTATGAAAGCAATTTTAAAAAAAATGTTTTTGAAATAGACTGGCACCCACAGTTTTTCCTACTGTGTGGAATAATGTTTAGGATAAGTTACGACTATGTCCAACGAATTGAATTTATTTTTGTCCTTCAGGCATCTCAGTGTCAGGCCAGAAATATGCCCAAAGATATGAAAGTAATTTAAAAAAAATAGTTTTCTTTAAAGTTGGCAACACTGAAGATTGGGCGACCCGGAATACCTGTATGACGTGGCCCAGTACTTAATGAACACGTATTCAAAATTTGGTATAAATCAACGCATAAGTGTAAATTTGTGTAATTAAAAAGACAAACTTTCAATTTTATATGTGAGCAGATATACTGAAGAACAAATAAGGTATATCTATTTCATTTGTCTAAATATGCGTAAGGATTGCAAAACAATCTTGAATAAAAGGATGGCAAGAAAACAGTGCATTAATTTAGTAGTCAGAGGAAAAGAGATGCCGTGATCCACGCCTGTGTGGTTATGCAACCACCTTTTCATAGGGGTACTTGAAATTGCCTATCTTTCCAGACAAGATCATGAGTATGTACTACGTAGGTAGCCCTTTTCTTTTTGTCACGAAAATTATTAATTGTTTCTGAAATTGAAGCGTGTGCGCGAACAAACGTCTAAGTGACATTTTCAAATATAAAAAAATAATGAGTGCATTTTTATATATAAAAGGAAAAATATGAGGCACAAAATATTCATACTTTGCACAATGGCCGACTTCGTGCATTTTGTGCCTCATATTTTTCATGTTATTTGTACTCGAGATTTTTTTTTTTATTTGAAAATGTCTCTTAGACGTTTGTTCGCGCATTTGCTTCAATTGTAGAGTACCATAGAGCTGTAACTCCACTTTGCTGAGTGGGGGGGGGGGAGTTGAAAAGTTCAATCGACTCGCTAATGGCAACAAATAAAGATATACGAGGAACCGACAGCAGGACCCCAAACATGAAGCTTTGCCATCTATTTTGCAGACCCTAATGTAATGCCATTGGTAAAGTGAAAGCCAGAGCACTGTGGGAGTGTATTTGAGGTCAAAAACAAAATCCAGAACAGTGATTTTTGACAGATTCTTAATTTCAGTTCTGTTCAAGAACCACAAAACATACGACGGATGACTAAGTACTGTCAAGTATAAAATATTTTGCATAATGAACATTCGAACTAAGAATATTAGCAAAACGTAAATACATATTTACTCTGTGATATAGGAGAGACAGGTACTTCAAGACGAGTTAAATCATCTCCACTCCATTCATACCGATGTTACGCTTTCCTTTTGATTTACTAAGAACGATTTATCTTCCTTTGTCTACAAAAGTTTTGACCATTGAGGAACAAAGTATGATGCAATAGATATTTGAAGAAGAAACATAGTCCATAAGAAGAAAGAGAGTGTAGAGAGGAAGATAGTGGCAGGTAACCATAACAAAGTCTACGAGATTTTTTATGTTTAGAAAATATGTTTCCAGCATCCAGCTAATCATAATTTCTTTTCTGTTATAAGCAAATTCCAAGTAACCACTGCCAAATACGCAAAATATCTTTGACCTTATCAGCATTTACAGTGAAATCCCGTTAAAAACATTCTTCAAGGGACTATGAAAACCACGTAATAAGCGAGATCGCGTATGAGACGTGATTTATTGATTGAATGAATTGTTATTAACATCCTAAACGAGCTGGTGAGCTTCTAAGGATGGGACCTACACTTTTAGGTAGAGTGGGCTTGAAATCCCTCCGTAATAGAGACCCTGTCAGGAATTGAACACTTGACCACATTCATACAAAGTGAACACGTGTAACAGCCTAGTTGCTGTTCCATTTTTATTTTTATTTTCTCCCCTTTTATTTTCTTAGTCTCCGTTTTGTTTTCTTTCTGTGTGTTCTCCTTAGCTCATTCTCTTTGGTTGGTTTTAGACTCTTTGAGCGTGTTTCGCTTGGATTTTGCTTTGGAATTTTAATCGTTATCCATCCAGGTTTTCGTTAGTCACGCAGCAATGACTTGGATCTAACGACTGTTTTTGATTGGACCCCAGTCATTGCTTCGTGACCTGTTTTTTGCTGATTGGTGTGAATCAGCCTTCTTCTCCGTTTGCTGGGAGAACTGCTCTCCCATGCCATGTTAGTTCAGTTCCAATTTTAAAGACGAGACGAGTGGATGTATGGGCTTTCCGTCATCTGTACTTCCTAAGCCCTTTCTACGAGAGGTAGATAGATATAAACACCAAATTTAGTGTAATTTTCGATTTCGACTATTTTCGTCCATTCCGATGTAATATATTATAAATCGTATTAAGAAGAATAAAACCGATACTAGTGCTATCAGGACTTTTTCAGCGATATTGTTTCGGAATTTTCATTTCATTAAAATTTTATATTATTTTGTTTTGAGGTTATTTATCAAAATGTACAGTATGTTCTAAATTTCAGTATGGGGCCGCTATTAACCGAATTCTTACATTACAAATATCGGTTCGTTAGGTTTTAATAATCATATGCCAATTTCTCGTCTCCAGTTTTCCAAATCCATTCGAAATTCCCGGTTAGCCATGTTTGACAGCTACCGCATATTTTCCTTACTTGATCAAATTAGCAACATGTCTGCTCGACTATTTTTGCGTAACGTTTTGATGTTAACAGTAAATTTAATATTATTCGACATGGTTCGATAATTTTGGTTTCAACTCCAGCCACTATTCTCCGATGAAAAAGTCATATTTTATATTATTATTTTGTATTTTCGAGATTTATTCAGAACGTCTTTTGTATAAGGTAGTAATCATCTGTAATGACGTCACACAATTAATAGTGCTGAATTGATTCTTTCTTTACCATGTATTTCGGGCTAAAGCTTCTTTCGTGTAAGTAATACTGTAACAAAACTTTTCTAAATTATATAACAATGTTTCGGAAATAATTTGTGAAAATATCAACAAAATTTATTAATTATTATAGAAATTATGGACATTTATGTGTGACTACGTAACTTTCAGTTCTGCTTAATTAATTCAATGTACACCAGATAGATCATTCAAATTTGTTTGTTCCTACACCTCGACAGTAATTCTGTTCAGATTCTTATGATATTATCATAGCCGAAAGCGTGCAATATGTAAATTCAAAGTAATAAATTGAAATTCTGAAATTTTTATATTTCTTCGAACAATCTTGTGTATATGTTCAGTGAACGTAGTGTAGAAACCTCTCAGTTAACCAGGTACGATCTACGGCATTAGTTGATAATCCTCTTACAGTGTTTAGTAATATTTATGATGTGCAGTGAGTTATTTAATGTTTGACTTGAGATTCGTTGGAATTTAACTACTAATCGTTACGTGAAGTTGACAGCAATTGATACTAAATTATTTCTGTGTTTCGGTAAACCTATCGTTTTGAGTGATGTGATTTTAATTAGATTAGATCGGTTCATAAATCCGTAGACCAGTGGTAGGATTCTTTCGCCAGCTGAGAAGTGATAACTTGGGAAAGGAACTATATATTGAATTTCTGGTTATTTCTGCGTTGACATATGAAGTGACTCCCGCATGTGATTTGTGTGAATAAATATTATTTGCATTTGTGCGTTATGACACTACGTTTGGATTGAGTTGCGACCGTCATTCGTTTGTGTTCGTTCGTCATTATTTCAGGAATTGCGATTCCAGACTACAGGTGTGGGCCCTACTAAGGTAAAGGTAAGACATGGTCTTTTGCCCCCCTGTAGACTTCGAAGTGAGTAAAGACACAGTATGAGTCACATATGAGTCGTTATGCGTATCATCGTTTGAGATTATTTCCCAAGTAAAGATTTGCGTTTTTCTTTCTTAATCTGTCGCTAATCTGAACCAGCTGGTACTTCAGAGTATGAACTGACGATCTAATTAAAAGATTGGAGGTGTCGCCTTACCGGTATTTCCTTCCTCGATCTAATTTTTTTTTTTTTTACAGCGATCACAAGGATCTGGAATCCTCTTTCCCAGATATTCTTAAATCTGGAAGGCATATCTGCGCCGCTCGTCTGGGGTGTAGAAAATGTTGGAGTTAGAGGTTAGGTTAGATGGGTTGCGTTGGTACTCTAGGCTCCTGGCGACCCTATTTGTCTGTGTGATCCTCTTTTGGGATCATTAGGTTGGGGGGCGTTTCACACGCTTACCTCTCGGCCAACCCAATGGTCGTATTAGGCAGGATAACTAGAACTAATGGAGTTAACGTATTCGCTCAAAAACCACTCCACTACAACGACACTGGAAATTGGCCACTAAAAATTTTCTGAATTGGGCGAGTAAGGAATAGAGGACGGTGTAACAAAAGAAGGTACTGTGCGAACAAGTATAAACTGAGCTTGAATACTCTTGTGAGAACTACAGTACAATATTCCACTTTCTCCAAGCAATGACACAAAACTAAATAAAAATGTAATGAAAAAGTGTCCAGTATTATACCGAATTTAAGCGCAATAAAAGAAGAATATCTATACGACGTGTTGAAAAAATATTTGATGTAGGACAGTGTAGTATCATTATTTAATGATTTACTTAAGGTTGCTAGTGACGGGCTAAAGTTTATCTGAATAAAAGGGTGACAAGGTTAGAGATATGCAATAAGATTTATTTACTGAATAAGTTGTTAACAAGTAGTAGTTAATAAATTAATGGACTCAAGTATAGTGGAATTTATAATGATATTTACAGTATAATTGTTACGTTATTACCTCGGTAGGGGAGCCAAAGTGTTTCTGTGACTAGTACAATGTTTAACTCAACGTAACAAAGTTTGCTATACAAATCCTGGGTTCGACTCGAACAGGGACTATTAGTGCCTTACAGCTGCCATAAAATACAATGCAAATGAAACTGAGTTCGACCCTTAAACAAACAAAGAAAATTACTCGATAGCTAACATTTGGTACAGTCAAACAATAATACAAGGAGTCTTGAGGAGACTAATAGTGATACCTGTCAAAGCACGGAGGAGACCAGACCTTTAAGCTGTGTGATCTCTGATGACACAGATTTGCCTTGTGTGTAACTGAACAAAATAAATTGACAGTGAATTAACAGACTTAAGTTCTAGCTGATGACAACCTTCCAACGATCACTTCAACAAGCAATGCTTGTACAGCGAGATGGACTGGGATGGACTGAGATAATTTGAGACTAGGCTGGTGTCTTTTTATACAGAAGCGTTGGAAAGTTGTTTTTGTCCAAAACGTATGTCATATACTTTTACTGTTACAAAAATATCTTGACCAGGAAATGTTGTTGATTTACAACTCTTGTTTATGATTTCTATACTTGAGTTTTTCATATTAAACAATTTTGCATTGATACCTAAGAGATGCATATCTGCACTTGATTACCTTTCATATTACATGCTACTGGATGTAAAATTCAGACATTAACTATTTATTACAAATATTGAGTTTGATCTAGATGAATCTGTTTTTTAGAAATTAAATAGCGAATCAAGATTACGATATAGTAGATATCAGCATGTGGGGGACCCTCGAGTTTCTTTGACAACATTTCGAAAGAAAAAAAGTGGTTTCGGAGCTAGAGGTGACTAAAGGTAAAAAGGCATCGTTACAAATGGCACAATATCTCTACAAATACTGATACAAGATATGTAACATATGTTTGTGTAGCAAATAACAATCGAAGTTGACCCCAATACATATCCCTAGGAGCACACAATATTGATCCACTAACGGCCAATATTGATCATGCTTGGCCCAGTATTCGGCCGATATTGGCCCAATAGCCTGTGCTTCTAGGGACATTTCAGCAAAATTTATTACTTAGAGAATAATACATATACAGATTTCGCAACGTAAGGATTTCGTTGTCAAGGAATTAATATGGTTTTAAGAAGAGAGGAAAGAAATCTCTAAACAACATTCTTTACTCACGAACTTTTCTCAGACAGATCTATTGGATGCAAGTTCGATTGTGATTTTCCAAACTGACATTACAGAGCGGCCGCGGCTAAGTAGTAGAGCGTTTAGCTTGGCATTCGGGAGGTTGTTGGTTCAATCTCAGCACCGAATATCCTGACAGAGGGTTTTCTAGGTTTTGTCCTGAATCACACCAGGCAAATGCACGGATGGTACCTTCAACTTCGGCCCTGGTCGACACTTTCCTCGCATCCCTTCCCCTCCCTATCCTGACCTGAGCCATAGATCCCCAAAAAACATAAATAAAGTTCAAATTCTAGCTCCCATTATTATAAATTTGTAAAGAGAACTTCATTTGTGAGAATGCGACGCGAACTTTCGATGTTTGTAGCTTCAAAACCGTGCGTTTTTCGAAATTCTGTTAAAGAAAATTATTTCTTGTTTTGAGGTTCCCTATATGGTGGTATAGTTTTATCCGGTATTTTCCCAACACCTAATGTTTATATGGTATGGGTAGCGATAGTGCAATAAACCGGTATAGAAGTCTTATAGAAGTTTCACTGTATTAATTTTGGAAATTATACGAAATTATGATGAGCAATTCCTCGACTATAATTAGGCATAATTTTCAGACACTCGAAATTCCAGTTCATAGATGTATCTTTGAATAATCGGAAGTAAACCCTATTAGGCTAAGAACTGTTCTAACTGCATTTTTTTTTTTTTAATTCGAAACAAGGGAAATGACACATTTCTTTTTTTAAAAAAACGAGCCCTCAAAAACAGCTGTTAATGATCTGGCGGGTGAAAAAGAAAGTTGTTGAAATTCCATTAATTCTTTCATTATGATACTAAGAATGACTTAAGCTTTCCTACATCCCTTCTCCCGCTACAATTACCAAACACGATTGAAAAGAGCTCTTAATGAGAGGTAAAAAAATTTTAAGAATTATTTTTTTAAAAGAATTAAAATATTGTTTGCAAAACTCTGTCTTAATTCTTGAACATAGCTCCTTTAAGAAAAAAAAGAAAAAAGGAAAGAACAAGAGTGGAAGAATATCTTCTTTCAATTTAAACAATGAGCTATTTTAAGATTCTCTTCTCCTGTGATAAAAATAGCAGCACTAGTGTTTTCTCATTCACTTTACTGCCATCTCGCGGAGCGCTTTCTCATCAATTGAAACTTGATGCCACCAATTAAATTGTACTCATGCTCCTTAGACAGAAAGAAAAAAGGGAGAGAAAGAAAAAGAAAGAGGGGAAAGGAATAAAACAAGAAGATAATTCAAAAGAAGAAAAGAATTTTAAACTTCTTGAATATGTTTTCATCTGCTTCTTTTTTTTATCTTCTCCCCTTTTCTCTCCGTAGTTGCTCTAAATTTTATTCTGTTAATACGTGTGTCATCTTCCCTCTTTGGAGAAAAATAAAAAGAAGCGCTTTGCTCTGGGT
This sequence comes from Lepisma saccharinum, assembly GCA_022664845.1. Classification (NCBI taxonomy): domain Eukaryota; kingdom Metazoa; phylum Arthropoda; class Insecta; order Zygentoma; family Lepismatidae; genus Lepisma; species Lepisma saccharinum. The sequence continues at coordinate 52,968 of JAGDQP010006526.1, read as the reverse complement.
TAAAAGATTAACGAAAAATTATGTATAATGGAATTTCACATTTACGCACTTTCTGGTAGAGGAAATGTTGTTTCTTAATTTGTAGCAGTAGTAGTAGTATTTGCCCATATCTTACATAGGCCTATTGCACTTTCTTTGAATATTACTTATTAATATATTAATAACATCAAAAAGTCAATCTGCTTTTAAACATTAAACCTAAATATTTCTGTTTCGCAACAATTAAAATTTGAATTTTAAAAAAAAATCTAAATTATTTATTTAATTCGAATTGTTGTTAGAAATTAAACATGTTAACAATTTATTTATTTCATTGTTATAAACAATGAAATTACTTTTATTTTACGTTTTCACCTATTTGGAGGGTGGCGGCAATCTAATTTTGAGGGTTCTTAATCCCTCTAAGTCCTAAGGAACATGTGTGTTAAGTTTGGTTCGATTCCGTCAAAGGGTAAAGTTATAAGATAAAGCAAGTAGTGAACAAGATAAAAAATAAAGACTGACAATTTTTGGTTGTAATAAAAGGTAGTTTGAAATATTCTATTTTTTGGTTGATTTTAAGATGTGCACTCAATTTCTTAGATAATATGGATGGTAAAGTCCGGAAGCTCGGCAATCTGACAACACTGTCCCAATGTACCTCAATGGAATCTGGAGTACCAGGAACGGTTACTCCACCTAGCGACAACAGTACGCACTATTACTGCTCGTATAGTGACATCGAAACGGTCTGACATCAAATCATGTTTACCAGTAAACTATTATTTATCTCAATAGATGGCAGCACACAACGTAATTGCTACCATCACTTGTACGAGGTTAGGAAAATAAATTTTCATTTTAAAGTAAACGAAATTAATCGTACTAGAGCACCAAGTAATAACTACTTACTCTCTGTCAAATATTAGCGATAATGATGGGAAAATAAAAGTATTACTGGTGTATCCTAAGTGCATTTTTATAAAATATTTTGTAATAACCGCTTGCAACAGAGTTTATTTACATTTGCCTTAAAACAATTTTTGCTTTCTATTATTACATGCAGTGCTGTATCTAACAGGCTCTTCCCTCCCCTCCCCCCTGAAACTTTCAGTTGGTGTGGCCTTTTCACGTATTTATTATTACTGAGCCATAGTGTGTCAGGTTCCCGTCGCAATATTTCCCAAAAAATACTGACAAATTTCCCGGTTTTTGCAAAAAATTTCCCGGATTGTTTTCTTTAAAATATACTGGAAATTTAATCAAAATGTGCTAAAAAGATTCAACAAAAATTCCCGATTTTTAATTTTTCCCCTTTTTACCTTTCTTGTGGTCCAGATTTTCCCCGTTTTTCGGGAAATTTCCCTTCACCTGACAACACTGCTGAGCCACGAAATCTGCATCACCAAAGTTCGTGTGCCCCATCGAACTGCGGGGGTAGTTTTACGTCCCTCATTCCATGTACTTTTACGTCTCCCAAGGATGGGACCTACAGTTTAAATTGGACTGCGAACTACTTGTGTCCTTTCCCGAGACCCTTTGATTACGAGGCAACCAGCGTTACCTTCACACACCGGGGGACACAAGAAAAATCTATTTGAGCAAAAATAAGTGCGCCAGGATTTTAAAAAAATATAATGAACTGGGAGTTTTAAAAAACTCGTTTTATGAAACATAAAAAATCTTTCTAAACAAAGTCAAAAAGGAATTTTCACCAAAAAAGTTTGTAAATAATATGGATTTTACATAAAATTCTGCATTTGGCTTTAAAACTTAAAACTAGCTTTAAAATAGCAAAGATTCCGGCTTTTGAAATAAACTAGTTTCGATTTTTTTTAAAATATAACAAGAAAGGAAGAGACTCGGCTTCAGGGATACCAGAACATTTTTTACCAGTGGAGGACAATAAAGTTAAAAATGGAGGACATCTGCGGATTTTTCTATTCCAAAGTAGAACAACTAAGCTAAGATTGATAGATAAGTATTACTACCTTTAATTTAAAATGCGATAAAGAAACACTCACGAACGGAACAATTTATTACTTTCAAATTTCAGTTTTTACGGAGTTACACAAAATTTTAAATTTTTATTGTATCTTCCTGTCAAGAAACAAAATAAAATGAAAATGGAAAACGGTTACTAAATGGTGAACCATTTGTTTGATATTTTAGTTACGAACATTTTATTAAAATTAATAATGTTGATCACAGGAGTACAAATATGTCTAATTCGTAACTTTTAACCTGCTCACTAGAGAATGGAAGACATTTCAAGATATTTACAAAAGGACTGAGGACAAGATATTAAAAAGGGAGGATATGTCCTTCAAAACAAGGACGTGTGGTACGGTAACCCTGCCCGGTTTTCAGTTACTATTCAGATATGTTTTTCTCTTCACTCGAAATTCAATTCATATCACATTTTAATACTAACCACCAGAGGGCCACCTATACACAGTTGTAAAGTGGCCTCTGGCGGCAAAAGGGTTGAATTACTTCAAATCTACAGAAGTGTCTGTACCTCAAGGACTGCCTGCATTCAACAAGAAAAGCGCTTTTTTTTTTCGTCCGTCTCCCCACATAGCCAGTTCCCGCCTCTTTTGTATGAAGTTTTTTTTTTTTCATATGTGGTTCAGGAATTCACATATTGTTCTTTACCGTGGCATTCTCTATAGTTGTATGTCGACCAACACCTCTGAAGCTCTCTCTCTCTCTCTCTCTCTCTCTCTCTCTCTCACACACACACACACACACACACACACATATATATATATATGAAAACCAAAAAGCATTAACTTGAAGATTACGCAAGTGCTTTTTTGATTCATGGTCAACAATGTATTATCAAAAAGATGTCCCAATAGATAAGTTTCATGAGCTGAGGATTAAATCCGACAGTTGCTACTTGGTGGTCAATAACAGCTGTTCATGGCGTAGAGATGTCGCTACCAAAAGACCTTTCCACTCTCTCAATTAGAAGTTGCATTTTTTTAACAGACTCTTCAACTAGAATGAGATCAAAAGCATCTGTGAATGAGATGGCTTAAAAAGATAAACCAGTAACCAGTTGAATATTACTTGTTTCCGTGTACAGCCAATTTTATTACCGTTCTTAGTACTAAAAGTAGGAAACTGAAACATAAGTCGTGAGTTGTGATGAGTACCATGATGTAGGTTCAACGAATTATATTGTACAATGGACTCTCGACTATATCCGGCTCGCGACTAATTGAAAAAAAATCAATCTGCAAGAACTAGTACGTCTCACCTAAAAAAACGGAAGTTATGTGTAGCCGATATACAGCCTAAACGGCTGGAGCTAGAGAAACGAAATTTGGTATGACGGTACATCATCACTAGCAAGTTACGAAAATATTACAAAGACGCCATCTTGGATCCAAAATGGTGGACCCCAAAATTTCATTTTCAACATCGTTTGAGCTAGAGATACGAAATTTTCCATACTACGAGTTAGTCCATGCATTTCAACCGAAAAGAATGTCTTTTTCTCGGTGATGGGCTATACCTGGTTAATAAAATAAGACATACAGTAATTTACTTTGTCAAAGCTGTGCATATTGCACTGTGTGCTTGATTTTTTGAGCCAGAAATTATAAAATATGTGCACAATTCTGTACATATTTTCATTTTTCCACTTCCTTTCTCTGTAATAAATTATTAAAACGCATGGTACAGTACATAGAAAGTGTTTGTAAAGTACTCACCTGTACCAAGAGGTCAGAAAAAATTAATAAGAGCTGGTTTTTGTTTAAAAATTGTTTTTTTTAATCGTTTGGGTGATGCAGGAAGTGAGTATTTATTGAACTCCGGCCTCTCCGGCTTGTTTGTTATCCGGGCTGCCCTTCCACCACATTAGGCCGGATAGTTGAGACTCTACTGTAATTGAATTTTAAAAATCGCTAGTAACTTCTTCCAAGATAGTAGTTTCTCTGAATTTGAAGTTTGTGTATGATTTATTGATTGAAGGGTATGCAAGTTATGGAGCTTGAATACCAAAAATATATTATTTTTTACTTTGTTGCAGATAATGGACCTATGTGCCGTCGCTGATGTCCGATAGAAGATCTAAGTCCATATCTAGTATTTTAAGCTTGCAATTTCGTTTCACAGATGGCGGGTGGTGTTGGCACTTAGGCTGTGAAGCTGTTCTACCTTTTAACTGCTTTTGTTCGAATTTTGAGATATACTGGGACGTAAGAATTCAATCAAAATCGAACCCAATACAAGGATTTGGCGAAGTATTTTCAATGAGAGAGTAACGCATAAAGAGGTTTTCCAATGTAACAGCTTCACATTCACGTTTTCAGAGAACATTACGCAATAAACAAGTATGGATAAAGATAAGATAAAATGAATTGTATGGGCGGTAACAGCACTATGGCTTACGCTCGTCCGAAAACAAGTATGGAAGTGAGGTGTTTAGGGAAAGAAGCGGGCATGTTCAAGAAAGATGATTGCTCGTAAAATGCATTTCAAAGTCCAAACTCTCCCATTTACTACGATGTATTTCTAAAAAAAAAAGACACTAAGGATTATTTACGCTTTTGGATTAGGTACAACTTTGATTGCGATTCGCTAAACCGCCATGTTATACGTTATTATCTGGCGAAATATGACGTCATTTGCTACAGTCAAGCGATACGCAAATTGAGTGTCAATGAGTGACTCTAATCCCCCAAAATAAACAAGTTTCGAAATTCCCCACCACCACCATTTTGTTTTCATTTGAGCAACTCGCCGTATAGTGACCTGATTTGTGACAAAGATAACAGTGAAATAATTTTGTGACTTTTCAAAGAAAATACTAAGAAGGAGACATTACGCTCTATTCCTGACCGATTGAAGTGGACTCTTGGTGGGATCAGAGTACACTTCCCATGGCTGAAGGTGATATACGATAGTCGGGGCCACTAACCCCTTATTGTTCCGATATTAAAGCTTTTTTTATATATATTGCAGCGCTGTTAGTAGCTTATATATAGAGCGAATGAATGCTGCGTAGCAATGGCATATAGGGGTAATAAGCTCGCTTCTAAAGTTAAAAATCTGGGTTTAAATCCCGCGAAGGTGTCACTTTTTTATTCGATTATTATCCTCATTCCTATTTAGTCTGAGTTAAAACTAATGGATTTTTGTTCAGAGAATGTGATTTTGAATCCATCCGCTAGGTAACTCTGCCATAGACGTCATGTTCCGGACCCGCTCAGTTCGGCGCCTCCGTTTCGACGCTACCGGTTCGGCGCAGTAACGTTTCGGCGCCAGAGCTTTACCAAAGAATCAAACCAGGGAATCTATTGTATTAAAGAGGTATTAAAAACTTGGTCCATACGATGCGACAGAAGAACGGATCCAGGGGCTATGTTCATGGAAGAGATGCAATGAGACGTTTATACTTTAGTAAGCACTTGAAAAACATTTTTTTTTTTCAATTATTTTAATTATGAAGTTTTTTTTGGCGGAAAATGAATTTATTTATTTATTTACAACATAAACAGGCTGAGCTATAACAGGGACGTAACTAGGGAGGAGCCGAGGAGCAGCATTCAGGGGTGCTACTCGTAATTTCGTAATTTATTATTTTATATTTCAAGAAAATAAGTTTCATATTTAATTACAATGCATTCTGCATACCTTTGGAACATTTTATATATATATATATATAAAACAGATAAGAACGTCATCTTAAACGGCAATGTTCGATTTCGAGGTTCAAGTCCGACGGCGAAGTCGAGGTTCAAGTCTAATCTCAGGTCGAGGTTGAACTACCATTTTAACTAAATTATCTATTTATATTACGAATGCAACCGACATCTCATTAGCACCCTTGTACACGAGAGAAACATCCTGTCCTCTTATGACCTTAGGCGTCTTTAGTTCGAACCAGGAAACTTAAATAATGCTTCAAAACTTTGTCAGAAGCAGTTAGAAGCAGAGTACAAGAAATCATGTTTTAAGTACTTCATTGATCATCGAATGTCGTCAGAGGACAGTAAAAGTAAAAAGTACATCACTATGTCATAAGGTATGTTAATAATTTCCGTTTTCCTCACTTTGGCGCCGAACTGAATTAGCGCCGAAACGGTAGTGAAAAAACGTAACCTGCGCCAAAATGGTGGCGCCGAAACGGCGTCGTCCAAACGGAGGCACCGAAACGTAGCGGACCCTCATATTCTACTACGAGGTCTATGGCAGAGCTACCTAGCGGATGGATTCAAAATCGCGTGCTCTTAACAAAAACCCATTAGTTTTAGCGCAGCCAGAAATGGGGAAGCGTGCTAAGTCTATCTATTATGAGGTCTATGATATTATTTATTGGGAGTTTAATACGTTGTACTTTCATCAATTATTTTGCTAGAATTTGAATTTTAAAAATATGATGTGAAACACATTCTGATATCAACTTTCCTGTTCACTTGTTTCACATGTCCATCTTAGTTTATTTTCTGCACGATGCATTTTAATGATTAATAAATATCCCATAAAAATACCCAAAATATAAATATTTTTTTTCCACCGGTGCAACTAATGAAACTTGCTTGCGTACAATGATACTGGTGTTGTTCACGAATATCTAATGGAAAACCAATGCCACTCACATTATAAAGCACATCTCTTTTGTACCCAGTTCCCATGGTCCGGGTGGACTTTAGAGCGGTAATGGGTAGATACGGGTGTTCTAACACCACGACCGACTGTCTTGACTTAGGTTTTCGAGCGTTTTCCTCAGTGTCACCAAACGAAAGCCAGGATGGTACCTCAAGTGAGCTAAAGATAACAAATGGCCACAAGTAAATACATTCAAATTTAGAACACCTCTTTTATGTATTATTTTTTTAAACATACCAATTTTTTTAAACATACATATAGTTTTGAAACTATCTGGCCGACCTAACTGAGTTTTTTTCCAGGGGTTTTCTTCAGCCACACCAGGTAAATGCTGGGATGGCGCCTTCACCATAGGCCCTGGCCGACACCTTCCCGAATCTTTACCTCTACCCTATCCCGGACTGAGCCTTAGATGCGTAAAGGCCATAAATAAAATTCAAATTCAATTTTGAAAATATTGAAGCGTATAGTTTTAAAATAGGATTGGGCCGCGTTGGCTCAATGGTAGAGCGCTCACCCTTGGTACTTTTGGTCGTTGGTTTGATCCCTGGTCTGAGTGGGCTTTGCGGTGGACAAACACCGTGTGCGTGGGTTTTTCTCGGGATTCTCCCGTTTCCTACCACTTCCTTCATTCCACCAATCATCCATCCGGCCTGAGCCAAAGTTGACTAAAGGTCATAAAATTAAATTCAACTTCAAAATTGAAAGTAGAAGTGAACAATTGAAAACGAATGATGCAGTGCGTTTTTAGCGCATCCAACCTTGAGGTAATCTGTCATTCAATCTGCATCAGGAAGAAATTCTTTTGGATGGGTTAAGAAAGTTCTTCATCGGCCTTAAAAAGAAAAATCACTCGGTTGGTCTAATGCAGTGCACTTCAGCAGCCCACATGGGTGGATATAGGAGAGAGACCCTGGGGGGAAGGCAATTACTTTAAGGGGGGAATCTTTTCGGGGGTCAATTAAAGCAATTTTTAAATAAATGGGGGGGGGGGCAATACCCCCATGCCTCCCATAAATCCGCCCATGGCAGCCGCTATGGATTCGGCTTCAAACGACAGCTACTAATCAGCAGGAAGATTTCCGTTACATTCTTATTATTATTATTATTATTATTATTATTATTATTATTATTATTATTATTATTATTATTATTATTATTATTATTATTATTATTATTATTAGCGGACCCATATGAACGTCAGTAAATAAGGGGAGATATGGGGTTTGTACTGTCTGTCTGTCGGTCCCCCCTGGATCTAAGAAATTACAAGTCCGAGAGTTGAGCCATACACCGTTGGATTCGTTATGATCTGAAACGGTGGGAAACTTATGAGTTTGACTTTAAAACTGACAGGCCCTTTTCGTTTACATAGTTTTTTTCCATTTTTCCTATGTATTTTGACATGGTATGTTTCTCCCTCACCCCTCGATCTCAGTATCTACAAGTCACACAGAGATGAACCATACACCGTTGGATTCGTTATGGCCTAAAACGGTGGGGAAAATTATCAGTTTGACTCTAAAAGTGGCAGGTTCTTTTAAATCGCTTCCATCTCTATGAACAGTTCATATCCTAAACCACTAGAGCTAGAAACACCAAATATGGTATGAAGGTACACCATAACTAGTAGGTTAAAAAAAATATTAGAAAATGTTTTAAAAGTCGCCATCTTGGATAAAGATTTCGGCAGTTTCTAGGTGACTAGGTTTTCTTCCTTATTTCTTTGACATACTATCATGCCTAGAAATTTACTGCTCCATCGAAGAAGATACTTCAGATTTGGAATCTGAGGTCCATATCGGGACGGGCGTAAGCCATAGTACTGCTACCGTCCATACAATTAATTTTATCTTATCTAAATCTGAGGTTAGTTTCTCTGTAGTGTGTATTAAAGTCTGAGTGCATATAGTACAACAATACCTTAAAAAAAGCTTCTAGCCTTACAAGATTAAAAACTGGTTCATAAATCACGGTCTCAAAATGAAAATCTAAAGTTTTTTTTCGAATTCTCTTTATTTCCCGAGATAGGTAGTGACTTTACATACACCCTGTACTTTTTCTTTACTTTTTCTTATTCACTCATGGACGGGTGTATGTCGACCGGATAGCCGTGCGGTGTATAGCGTTAGATCAACGGCTCGAAGGTCCCGGGTTCGAGTCCCGGCAGGGGCATGGGTGTCTTCTAACTCGAACGTGACGGGCCGAAGGCAACAGTTACTAGACTGGCCCATATAAAATAAAGTTTACGATAGTTTTTCGTTTATCAAGGATGAATGAATTCATTCATAGCGTTTTTGTCATCTTAGGTCTAGACTGGGATAGAGTGGGGAAGAGAATATTGGGAAGTAGGCGTCCAAAGCCTATTTTGAAGGTACCTCCTGGTATTTGCCTGGTGTGATTGAGAAAAGAACCTGGATACACCTCAGTCAGGATGGCCTGCTGCTGAAATTGCCTCCAGGACCTTATTCACTCATTGAATGAATTTCTTCATTGCCTTTAGGCATCTCAGTCTCAGACAGCAGAAGGCGAGGAGAAAGGATGCGGAAAGATAGTCGGCCGAGGCCTAGTTTTTGTTTTCTGATTCTCTCACGTTCCATTCATTACTTTATTATCGTTTCAGAACTATCCATAGAGAACTTATTAAACTACCGTACCCTTTCTTATCTAAAAACAGTATGGAATGTTCGGTTTGAACTTAGTGACATTAGAAGATTGGTTCTACGCACGCAAGCGTTATTCAAAACTAAAGCAGCGGAAACTCACGAGCTTTTTCTCCAATAAGTAAAGTTTTCAATGTGTTTTGCTGTGTAGTTATAAATGTACTACTGTATATTGTAAGCACAGTATTTTTTCTAATTAAAAGGCGATTCTATATACTATTAGTTATGTTTTTATTCACTTTGCCGATTTTTCGCCACAATCTCCGGGTAACCCGGATTTTCGTTATCCCGGACCAGCCTCGGTTCCAATAGATCCGACTTCACAAGATTCTACTTATATTTTCCCAGCGGCTGTTCGTTAAGTTAGTTTTTTCACGTTTCTTGGTGTTTTAAAATTAATAACACTGTTTATATTGGTCATATAAATGCATATTTCTACTATATTCTCGGTTTAGGGCATATTATGGCCCAAAAGTGTAAAATAAAAGCATATTTTCGTGTTCAACAGTACTTTCAGTGTTTAAAAGAAATTCTAGGTATAAGACTGTGCTTGCGGAGAATACAGGGCAATCAAATTTAATAATTTAAAAATGCATGTTGTAATTCAGTGCAACCGTAGTGATGGAGATGATGTGATGTAAAATTTTTGTACATTTTCTGCCCCGTACTTTTCATGCATATTTACGAGAGTCAGATGTTTTTGTAAGTTTCATTTTATTCTGATTTTTTTACTTTAGAAAAGCACGCTTCCTTTCAATAATAAACCCCAAATATTATTCGTGCATGTATGAATTAAAATGTATGTAATATAGTTTCTTTTGTTTTTTTACACGGTTTATATCAACTTGCTCTGTAATCATCTGTGGTACAAATCTTGTAATTGATTTTTAACTCACTTCCCATCATCCGATTTCTTTGAAATCTTGTAAACTTGCTTGCTTCCGATGACAATACAATATTCAATCATTAGATATACGACAGAATAAACCAGTTAACTGTAATTAATTATATTAATTAAATAATTGGAAATTATCCTTAAATACACGCAACGCCGCATCTATTGTGTGGAGTTTGGGTTGCCTATCTCGCAGGAAGTTTAATATTCATCTATTATAAAGAAAAAAGTTCATTAAAAAGAATTTTTAAAAATTCGCTTTATTAAGACGCACTTAAAAGTAAAAAAAAAATAATAAATTGAATTAATCTTATAAATCGAAAAATAAAAGTGTGGGTGCTCTTGCTTACCTTATCATAAAATCATAATATCTACGAGCAGCCACGCTTTTATTTTGCAATTTATAAGATTAATTCAATTTATTATTTCTTTTTTTACTTTTAGTGCATCTTAATAAAGCGTATTTTTTAAAAAATTATTTATAATTATTTTTTTAAAAAATGTCTTTGATGTATATATGTAAGTCATTTTAAATTTTACATATACCCTGTTGGTTATATTTTCAGTTTTAATGGTCATATTTTGCTAATTTTAAGGGTATATATGAATGCATATTACAGAAGTTTTTAGGTTATAAACTATTAACTTATGATCATTTAAAATCAAAAAACGACCTCTATTCTCAATAGAGTATGTGAACAGCTAAAAAGTAATTATTAACCATTGAACCTAAAGAATACAATAAAAATATATTTTACAAGTGAAAATAATATGTCCTTTTTTTCCACATAAGTTACATGATCATTTAATTGATACGAAAAAATAACGTTAAAGATTTTGGTATTAATTCGGTCAGTAAACTCTTTTATATGAATCACATTGAAATAATTATATCCAAAGCTCGTAGAAATCTTCATATTATTAAATGGATATGCATGAATTTAAATAATCATTTAACATAAAAGATTCTTCTTTTGCGCCTTAGTAAGATCCCATTTAAAATACGTGAGCCTAGTATGGCATTATGATAGTACGTATACGAGGCAAAGAATTAAGGCAATAGAAAACAAGTTTTTAGCTTGGCCAAAAAGAAATAAACTTTACGATATATTTTATTATGACTTGAGAAAATACCTTGCGCTGATAAAACTAGCTGATCGATGTACTATAAATGGTATTAAATCCTTTCATTCTGTTTTACATGGGTCTAGGATAAAATTAAAAGTTCCAAGGCATGGTATAAGAAATTTTGCGCTATTTCTGTTTACCGATGAATGCGACATCTCTCCTACTCTACGATGTACCAAACTTATGAATAAATACAATCATAATATCGATATTTTTTTTTAGAATAACTTCAGGATGGTGTGTAGTGAGCTTGTTCATATACTGGAATTCCAAAATTTGTAAATTATAAACAATTACAATAACATTGATATTTTTAAAGTAATTTTTGTTGGTGTTCAACTAACTTTTAAATATATTGGAGATTCATTAATGTAACTAATACATATATTTTTGTTTTATTTTTATTGTCTACTTGGTGTATGTATTAATTTTTATCGCATGCTTTTTTTTTTATGATTCATGATTTATACATGTAATATCATTCTTGGTGACATGTTTAGGTATTTTTTTTTTCTGTGATGTCTAATATACCCGAAAATAAATTTAATTAAAATAAAATAAAATAATTATTATTTTTATTATTAAGTATGTTATAGTATTGTATAATGCAATTAAATGTGATGATTTGTGAGTGGTCCATGCCCCCGCCATGTTTAAACTTGACCTCGGACAACGGCAAAGGCTTACAATGTCAAATGTCATTCAGTTTACAGAGCAGGGGAAAAAAAGTCCTCCACGCCTACTTCTCTTCAGGTTGACCAGCTGCCTACTCTCTCTCTCTCTCTCACTCGAGACGATAAATATGTGAATAAGAGGATGGGGGCCACACATCCCCACAAGAACACGCCTCCAATGTTATACAACAACATGTACTTAAAGATTTGCACTCTTTTGTCATAACCCACTCTTCTTAGACAGTTTTTACCCTTCATGATGGTCTTGCGTTTAGGATCTTAAAGGTCCCCCAAAGGCCCTCAAAGGTTTTCTTATAAATTTCATGACCCCCCGCCCTCCACTTTTTACTATAAGTCACTTTTTTTTCACAGTACCCCTTAATTTAGAAGTATTTGTGCAAATTTCAGTAGCATACAGCCAAGGATATTGGTTCGGTAACACACTGTATTTCTTCCTGGACTTGTATCACCGAACTTCAAAATCCGTCTATACCCCAACATTTTTTTTTTTCGTATTTAAATTCGAACTACGATGAAAAAAAAAAGGTAACCATTCTTATATCAGAGGCTCCTGTTCTTTTTCAGAGCGTTGGGAAGGAGATAGAGGGGAAAGCCCCTCTCCCCTTTCCTTCCTTCTGTTCCAAAATATTCGTCAGCTACACTTTTAACCCTTTGGCTTGTTGTCGTCGTTCTCGGCATGCAGATCGACCAAACCTCGCGTCAAACTTTCCATCAGCTTCCTTTTTTAAAAAAAAGACCTTTTCTAAGTTTCCAATTGGTGATGGTAACAGCAACAGAGCAGAAGGTGTCCCCAAAATCCCAGGTCGGTCACACATGCAAATAGAGGCAAAGTTCCATCAACCCTTTCATTTTTTTTTCTACTTTCTTGTCTGTATATGGTCCCTGGTGTGTCCTACATGTCCTCCCCCCACCCCGCTTCTTCCGACTTCCCTAGACTATTGTCGTGAAACGAAACAGCAGAAGGGTTTTGCAAAAAGGGACTACATTTATATATATATATAAAAAAAAGGGAAGAAGAAGAAGAGAGGTCTACGACGACAGATTCAAAGCATGGGAAACGAGGAACACAAGATGAAAAAAAGAACTCGCTGGCTTCAGGGGTGGCATATACATACGTTGGTTATACTATACATGGAGATTCTGGTATAAAAAACGTTTGAATACATAATAGGCCGTCACACCTTTGGTTCCAGGGAAAGGGTTGTTGGGTTGGTGGCAAAACCTCCTCCCTCCAGTTCTTCTGTTGCAGAATATTTTTTTTTTCTTTCAGGACCTCCCCCCACCATACACACAAACATGCACACTCTGACATAACCTTTTCTTCCCATTCTCCCATATAACCATCCTCCCAGAATGTTTGCCACCGTGTGTCATCTCTCATATCCAACATAAGAGCTTCTGGTATAAAACAAGGACATTGTCCTTGTGCGGCCAAAATACCCAGTAGAGTATTTCAATAACTCCTTCAGTGTCCAATCTTCGGTCAGCTATTCCTTCCAGTTCGAACAGCAATTGCTACGGGAGCTTCTGGACAATCTTCCAAGATACTGTAACATCTTCACATCCTCCAAAAGAGGTCCAAACAGACTCCATAGCAGAAGAAGAGCGTTTCCTCCCTGTCAGTTCCTCTACCTCTCCCGGGGAGAAGTATGCTTCACGTCCCCGTGCACCTGGATAAAAGAAATCAGGCCAAAAGCGGGAGAGGAAATCTGAGAGACCCCCACCTCATATTTCTTTTTAGTAGTACGTTCTGATGAATAGGCATAAGGGTGATGAGAGAAAAAAAAAAAACATTTTTCCACGTACGGTAGTGTCATGCAGAAGTGAAGGTTGCTCCACTATGTAGACCTATAAACTCATACACATATAGTGCTCAGATGGAGGAAGAACCATTACAGATTGTTTCGACGTTTGACGTGTGGTCATCGTATCATATGAGGAAGACATTGTAGTGCTCTTTTGATATATTTCTTTGTGGACACTGGTTGACATGAAAAAAAAAATCCAATGGTCACTCTGATCTGGTTTTTACCTACCACGATGGAGGGAGGAGGTCCGATATTACACAACAGTGGTAAGATTCTTGCTTTTTAGTTATGATCGAATACATTCTGCTTAGATTTATTATGTTATGAGTTTTTTATCTACTGATTTGTGTTTAGTTTCTTAAGTTGTGTGTTCAATTATATATCATAAATTTAGTTTTTTTTTCATCAATGCTAAATATTTGTTTTAGAATTGATGCACTGTCAAAATTTTAAGAAACATTCCCTGGAAAAAGTCAGAAAAATCAGGTCAAGTGGCTACTTGGAAATTTCCAGTAACATTACTAAAAATCAGAAACCATTTAATTAAAAAAATGATAGATTAATTAGAAATTTCTTGACTACTTTACAGAGTAAACTTTGTAATTATTTACACTACTTTCAGCCAAAATTATTTCCAGTTTTTAGGTGTGTTCAGTAAATATTATTCTCCAGTGGTTAACAAAGAAGATCAAACAAAATTATTAGAATTCTTTTTATTATTATTATTATTACTGGAATCCGAAAAATTTAAGTTTCGTCAGTAACGTTACTGAAATTTCAACGCAGCCTGATTTGCCTGACTTTTTCCAAGAAAGTTTCTGATTTTTTTTTTCTTAACGGTGTGACAATATGTTATGGTAGTCCGTTCTTAAACAGAACTGCTTAGCTCGAGAGCTTATATACAATCATAGCACAATCATAGTCTATCACAGGACTTTTGTTTTAACGAATATGTTATATGTCAACGTAACTACACTCCAAAGCTGCTTTATCTGGCTTTCAGGATCAGAGTCCAGTCATTATTGAAGCTTCTTCAATTGGAATCAATAATATTAAGTCAAGTCCTAAATAGGAAGATAGCACCGGGGATCGAATGTGGGACCGAAAGCGAGATTAGGTAGGGGCAGGAGTTCAAGAAAATTTTAGAAGCAGACCCAGAGTCAGGCAGGGGTTGGTTAGAGGACCGGCTGTCCCCTAAAATTTTCTTAGCCAACATGAAAATCTACTTTCATGTATGTATGTCTAAATAAGAAGTAAATTATATTTCGTGCCCCGCGTACCCCCCAAATTTTCCTCGCCCCTCCCAATACAGGCATGCCTATAAATTAGTTTAGTTTTGTGTACTATGACAGACATGTTCGTCAAGCTTGCAGGCAGTTACTCATTCGTTTCCACTCCACCCGTAAGAGTGAACATAGAGGTCCTGGCCCTAATTTAAGGTTGTATTAACCCTGGTATAACTTACGGAAACCAGGGTAAATGTTGGTACCTTGAGCAGAATTTGTACTCGCTTCAACAGTGCACTGCGTTTACATGGATGTTTTTTAATGTTTCGTGTGAATATTGGACTGTATTTTCCATGGAATTTGCTTTGTAATTCGGAGAAACATAAATTAACGTGTCCAAAGTGTTATTACTGGAAATTTCCATCCAGTCAATCGCCTGGTTCCCGTGACTTTTTCCAGAAAAATTTCTGAAAAATTTCGAACAATGTAAAGAAGTGTTAAGGACGATTAGAATCGAAATAAACCAGCAATAACCTGTTTATTTATTCAGAGCGCATTATATTTGGAATGCCAGGATACATCTTAACTATGTAAAAGAAAGACATCTTGGCTGTTTCTGTAACGATGTCGTTTTATTTCTGGGAAAACGTTAAAAGTGGAAAAAATAAAAACTTGTAATCTGCTGAATTAATCCTTTTCACTACAGTCACTTGTGATATCTTAAAATATAGTTCTGCCGCTTTACGCATTTCATTATGCGCTGTATAATACAGATAATCTTTTAAAGAAAAGGTATAACTGAAAGTTTTTTTTTTTTTTTTTCAAAATTCTGATTACCGTAATTTAGGAAATTAAGGAATCAAATAAATTAATAGATAAAAGTAATAAAAATGACATAGAAAACTTATTTTCGTGGGAAGGATATGTTATTTCCAATAACAAAACCAAAGACAACTATTTTTTTAATAAAATTTATCGGAAGCGCATATAATAGTAAAACATATACATATATTATGGATTTATGTTTAATTACTATAATACATAAATATTATTCTTTATAAGATTAATTTGGCAATAACTTAAGTTCTTTCGTTTTCGGCTACATTCAGTAACTTCTTATTATTATTTCAAATCATTAATAAAGTCTTTATTTTTAGCAGCCGATTTGATTTAGTATTTATTCTTATTGGTCGTTAAATAAATGCTTTTCTAATAAATATACTCGAATAGTTTGACTGCTCAAAAATAATTCTGGTGTAATGATAACTATAAATTTCAGAATTCAAATTGACCATAGACCCTATATTATTTTTCTATTCCAAAATGTTTACATTCTAATAATTTCTACATGCGCAATATTTTAAAACATGGAACATCAACATTTTTAAAATGGCTCTGTTCGATATAACTGATTTCTGAATTTAGAAACTAATTCCGGAGGGCAAAAATGGGAACGGTGTTGGTGCCTACGGAAAGACGATAGCAGAGCTGTGACACTAACTACAGTAAATTACCAACTCGAGCTAAGTGATATACAATGACCAGTTAGCGAAATCCTAATTTATTCAAATATAGCGTTAAGCATCCTATATATACACCTGCGTATTTTTAAAACAAACTTTTGGTTTTTGTTTCACATCTTCTTTGGTGTTCAAACGTAATATTTTATTATTTTAATTTAATTTAAATTCTTTGCTGGAAATGCCTTTCCAAAAGTACAACTTACGGCTATGTTACTCCTCCACTTCAAAAAGCTGGAAACCTGGTCCTAAAAGAAAAGCCATTTGCGCTACTTTTTAAATATAGACAAGCTTTTGTCTTTTGGTGTTGCAAGATAAAAGCAAAAAAAAAAAAAAAATACTTAAAGTAATATATATTACATTATTATAATGTTTATCTCATTATGAAAACTTTCTTTCCTACCTCTAGATCACAAGCGTAGATTTTTTCTTGATGTGAGGAAATAATTGCAATATTGACCTCCTCTCTCTCTCACACGTCTTTTCTTTTCTTTGTCAGGGACGCAGGGCCAAAATCGTGAATAGCATTGTAAAAAAAGTATCACCACAAAAGCGCACTGCTTAGCAAGTGTAACCACATACCGCAAAATACCTTTTAAAGCTTTGTAAAAATCGCATTTTCTTCACAAAACCAGTTTTTTTTTCTTTTTGCCTTTCTATTGAAAAGAAATAAAGACTTTATTTCATTCTGGGAAGGAAAAAAAAAGGACTTCAAAAACAGAGATCAATAAACATTTATACAAAATCTTCTTTCCTCAATGGACGTGAAAATAAAATTGGAAACAAGTATTTCTGATATACTCTATTGGAGATTGCGGAATAATATGTGACTGACTTCTGTTTACTTGTAGTTTCCGCTCTCCTATTAAGTTGGCTGGAAACCAAAATATATTAAATATAGTGTGCATGAATGGTTTCACCAGCCTTATGCTCAAGAGGTCCTGGGTACGATACTTGGTAGGGATACTTTGAATGTACTGTTCGGAAACCCATTTTAAACTGTAAGTCCTTAGAACGTCATCTCCATCCTACCGAAGGCAACGTCAAACACCCATTGGTTTGCCTTATCCAATAACCTTTGCATCATAGACTTACCTGCGGACAGAACACCAGTCATCAATCATCATAATTGTATTTCAGTTTACTTACTTATTGCCTTTAGGCAACTTTGGCTCAGCTCGGGAGGGTAGGAGAAAAGTTGTAGGAAAGAATTCTTCCAGGTTCTAATTTGAAGGTCCCATCACAGTCTAAGGAAAACCTCTGAAGAAAAAAATCAGTCAGGGTCGGTGCCCGCTGCGATCGTTTCCAGAACCCTCCAACGCTCGACCAAAGGTCGCATCATATATTTTTCACTGTGTTGATTCTTATGTTTACTTACTGGCTAGTCTTACTCTTAGGAATGGTCATCCCGAGCCTTAGATGCCTAAAGGTCTTAAATAAAAATTCAATTTTTTAAGAATGATATAATTTCTAATATATAGAAAAATCATATCGATTATGATTTATTAAATTGCTATTTTAAATGAACTGTGAGCTTCTCAGTACGGGACTTACACTTCTTACTCAAGTGGACTTCGAATTACTTCGTTCAATGGACCTCCACGAAACTTGAACCCGTGGCCACGCGCATAGAAAGCAAGCATGATAACCGCTTGACTAGCCGGCGGTCATGTCGCGTTTGATCTAAATTTCGGGGAATTCTCATCGAGAGAACTGGATTCGTGAAATCGTTCTGAACGTGTAATCGGGGGAGATTTTTCGGAAAGAAACCTGCGGCCTGGCTGCAAATATGCTACTTTCAGAACTGACTACTTCCCTGATTTTCGCAGCTGACACAACAGACAAATGTCGAGATGGTGCTCAAAATCAAGAGCAACAATGTTTCCTCCTTATTCAACGAATATTGTAAAGTTACTGATAACTCAGGCTAAAAACCAGGGCCGGTTCAATGTTGCCACAACACCCGCAATTGCTAGAAAAAGGGGGTTCATTTCCTCAGTTCATTGCTCCAGTTATGTGTGGTAGAAAGTAAAATTCAAATTTAAGAAAAATGCAGCATAATCCAAGTTTATAAATGGACTTAAAAATTCCTTTAACGGGTATATTGGAGAAGTCTGAAATTCCAGAAAAGAGATACTCAACCTTACGCAAGCTACAGAAGATATCTCTTTAGGCAACTTTGGCTCAGGCTGGATGAATGATGATGGGATGAATTGGTGGAATGAAGAAAGTGGGAGGAAACTAGAGGACCCCGAGAAAACCCACACGCACGGTGTTAGTCCACCACGAAGCCTACATAACATGAGCAGGGATCGATTCTACGATCCCCATCACCAGAGATGAGCGCTCTACCAATTGAGCCACCACGGCCCACTGAATATTATTATAAATCATTAATTAGGATGCTGAAAAAACACTGGTCTTATAAATAGATACTCAATTTTTATTTGTAATTTGACTTAATCAATTATAATCCGCGTTTCAGTTTTTATGTGAATTTTATACATTGAGGAATGGCCGTAGTTGAACTTTAAAAGAGTTGGCTTCCCATTCGGAAGGTCATGGGTTCATGACCAATGACCACCAGCTCTTACTGTGGTTTACTTTGGTTTTCCTGGACCGTCCCAGGTAAATGTTGGAATGGTACCTTGAATAATGCCATGGCCGATTCGTTCTCTTGCTATATTTGTTGTTGTTATGAAAACTTCAATATTTCATTTTACTACTTCAATTTTCAAAATTCTTATTTATATTTTCAAAATCTGACATTTTAAATTTCATTTGGACATTTTATTTTTTTTAAATTTCGTATTTAAATTTTCAAAAATCTCAATTTTGACTTTTTTTTTTAAAAAAAAATCAAGTTTCAGGCTGTGATTTATAACTTTACTTATTAATTTAAATTTATAATTTAATGTTGTAAATTAAGAAGTATTTTGGAATTTTAAAATTGGGAATTTGATTCCCAGAAAATCTTGGAATTTACGAAATTAAACCCTGATCCCGAATCTCGTGTACGTGTTAGCAGTTTCAGATATACCTGATAGCTTTTTCACGCACCAAATTAAACTCCAAAGTTCGTAATATTCTGTAATATTAAACTAAAATGGTTTAGGCTTTCTGTTAAGTAACCAAGAGTGAGTCCTTTAATGATAAATACAGCAAGCGATATTTCCCATCTACACATCTCAACTGTGCTTTCATATTTAATATGATACATTAGCGACCGACAGTTGTTCGTCAACAAAGTAATAAAAGTGAAAAAAAAAATCGATAAGCAAAAGAAAACCTATCAATAAATTATGTTATCGTTCCATCATTTGAAAAGAAAAAAAAATCCTTCGTCTCCATTTTAGGAACTTTTCCACTCCATCTTGGAAAGCTCTGCTAAAAATCTTTACTTGTGACGTCTTGTGGAGATGTTTACGTTGAAACTTTTGCGTTTTCTTATTGAGAACTGCTCAAAAGAAATTGACATGTAGCATGCCAATATATATTTTTGAGATGAAATGCACTTAAATAAATAAACATCAGCAATCACAATGTAGGGTTTGCTTATATTTCAAAATGCGCATGGTAAAATTTTAAAGTGCTTATTGACGTTCGTGGATGGTGGTTGATGGCGAAGAGATGGCGCCGCGTACGGTAAATACAATTTTGCCATTTTCTATAAATGCATTCGGATTAATTCTTTCTGCGTGGATTTAGTATCAAACATATAAAGATATTGCTAAGTTGTGCCGAAATCAAATATGGTTGCTGTTAATTTGTTTGGTATTTTCAAGGTATTTTTTTAAGATTCTTGCTAGTGTGTATGGATGGAGTTCATAACAAATATATTTAGTCCTACTGATTTCAGCTTCCTATCAATTACCTTTCATAAACAAAAACGACACAGCTTAATGACTCAGACCTAACTGACAATTCACAATATTATGTCCAACCTAATTATTATTACAAATACAACTTAGCCGTGCGGTTTCGGGTGGATCGCTTAACAGTTTAAAGGGATTATTTGAGGATATCTGGTTGTTTGTTTGGTGGGGGCTGTGTGTCCGGGGCAGGCTCCGGTTCCCCCCCCCTTCACATTCATAAGTAATTTAGACTCCCACAAGATTTTATCCCAAGGATGAAAGTGGCCCTCTATGGCCAGAAATCCTGACCCGGTGGCCCTGCGGGCCTAAAGGTAATTTACATTCTTGTGTGTGTGCAAAGAAAATATTTATCGTCAGTGTCTTCCTGATCCTTCAGAATTTGAATAAGTACTCATCACATGAGTAACTATCATTATTTTTTTAATTATTATTATGAAAGCATAAATGACGTCATTCCAAACAAAATCCTAAAAGATATATTTTGTACTATTAGAGAAAAAACAAATCTGGTTATTAGTTTTACTAGATATGGCAGATAAATCTGATTTACTATGTGTATGATCACAATGTGACAGAACCTGACATGTCCTTCAACCGCCATTGTGAAACCATTGCAACAGAAGAGTCAAATCAAGTTAAGTGTACACAGATAACACTGAACTGAACAAACTGGTAGACTTTAATGTAAATGCTTGAAAACCTCGATTTTTCAGCGGGCAACAAACGATTATTCTGAAGCAGTAGGCAAATGGACATAATTATGACCCTAACATTGACATCTGCTTCTAGTTTTAAATTAGTTTTCTAATTCAAATTACTGGGTATGTTCGCTACCACAATCATTAATATATCGACATTTTTTTTTATCTTATAATTTTATTTAAAAAATCTTATAATCTACACTTATATCTTAGGCTACATAAAATGTATTTTTCTCCATATTTTTATTCTGTTCGTGGGAGTAAGGACAAAAAGGTTACAACCCTGATCTTAATTCAAGGCCCAATCAAATCCAACTTAATTATAATAATTAATTTTGAAAGTAGGGTTGCCACCTGTCTCGTATTTTTGGTAAAATTTATGCGTCCCGTATTATCAGTGATTGTACCGTATTGTAAGTAGTAGTAGATTCACACACTTACTTTCAACATATCAATTATTTTAACCAATAAATAGTGATTGACTCTTTACCAACTGTTTACTATACTACAGAGTGGCGAGCAGACTCTGTTCATATCCGCAGGCCCCAACGTAAGGCCTGGGGATATAACAGCCGCGCCTTCTGTTAGAACACACTGCAAAAAATAGTAGTGTTAATTCAACACTTTTCGGTGTCTCAGAGCGACCACCACATTTTTGTGTTAAATCAATGCCGTTTGTTGTTTGACTTCGGTGATTCAACACTACGATAATTGTAGCACAACACTTTTCATTGTCTTGAATCAGTAAAATCAACACCGTTTGTTGTGTTGATTGAGCACAAAATGGTTGTCACTCAGGGACACCAAAAAGTGTTGAATTAACAGTCATTTTTCTGCAGTGTATATATTAAGACCAGCTGTGTTTAGGAAATTGAAACATCCAGTTTCCCCAGCCAGTGTTTTTAGAGTGTGAGCAATCGCAAGCAAGATGTTGACTGCGTGTTCTTGACTATTATCCCGTATTTTTTACCGAGCGTCCCGTAATTTTTTCATCAAAAGGTGGCAACCCTGTTTGAAAGACTACTACCAGTCTAAAATGTTTCGATTTTTTATTATAATTTTATTTATTTATTTTTTGATCAAGTTATTGATTATTCTTTGAAATAATGAAAATTTCTTGACCTCGGGATGGTCGAGAGGTAGAGAACGCTCGCTTTCTGTGCACGTGGTCACGGGTTCAAATCCCGCCGGGATCAATTGAACGCAGTGGTTCGGGACCCACTTTATCAAAAACTGTAGGTTCCGCCTTTGGAAGGAATTTGGTCAGAGCCTAGTTTCGATAATACCTTCCCGGCATTAGTCTCGAGTGACTGAGGACCCTGGAAAAACCTCAGTCACAATGGTCGGCCGTTGGGATCGATGCCAGGACCTTCCGAATTAGAAGTCAGCGCTTTACCAACAGAGCTACGATTGTACGGCAGTATGATCTGAAAATCGATTTAAAAGACTTCGTAAACTTTATTTTGTATGGGCCATTTTTAGTAACTTTCACGTTGACCCGTCACGATTATGAATGCGATGCTAGTTAAAATTCACATCCATGTCCCAGTCGGGATTCGACACGGGACCTTCCAGTCGCTGACATAGCGCCCCAAGCTACACGGTTAACAGGTCGGCGTGAAAATTATACTTAAATTATTATATTCATAATTTATAAATTGATTATTATGTAGCTACATTTGATACTTTAGTATCTAGAATAATTTAACAATTTGCTTTTTTCAGCAGAATTATCGTGTTCTCTAACATTTCAATTGTAAAAAAAAAAAATCTGAAATTAATCCTGAAAACGCATTATTAATTCTTACAAGATAACTTATAACGTAAGTAACGAAACGTACACAAACAAAAGCGTTTTCTCAAACAAACTTGGCAGAGAAGTAAGATATATCAGAAAACCTCCAGAAAATATGATTAAAATTGCTTGCGTTTATAAAGACGGAAGCAGAGGCCAAAAGTTTGATTCAAAAAATAAGTTATCGTGCGATCTAAGTCGAAAAACACATGTTTATTTGCAAAACGCTTTTTAAAAAAATAAGAAAAACAAATACACATTCATGGACACTGGGTAGAATGCACAATCAGATAGAGGGTAAAATCGTCATGACCGCCATATTGAATCTAAATCGATTTATATATATATAATGAGAAGAGGGTCATGTAGTATATCGATCTGGGCTAGAAGTTTACCAGAAAAACATTAGTGAAGTCAGTTTTGTCATACATTTACTTTTGAGGGCGATAATGAGAGGTGACATCAGGATGCGTAGTTGATTCAAAAAGTCTGGAAATACTGTTCTTTAAACAGTAAAAGAAACGAAAATCTTATGGATAATAATGACTACTGGATAAAAAAGGTGCCCACCGTTATAAGTAACTTAGTAAAGTATTAGATTCTGATTAGGTTAGATAAAATTTTGTGTTTACACTTGGACTAGAAAGATTTCAACAGTGTTCTGCTCCAAATAGGTGTACGATATATAAAACTACTTTGTTAATACAGCCTGTATCACCTTCTTAGGACAACAATAAGGACTTTGCCTCTGCAAGAGAGCAGAGTACAAAAACAACAAAGCCAGTTCTTATATACAAACTGCCTTTAGAAATCTGAAAGAGATAAAAAAAAAAAATGCGAACGAAGAAAAATGTGGGAAGAATGTATAAGAAAAAAAAAACAGCAACAAGGAAATGAATTCTTCTCGACGCTGCTTTTAATCGCGACGAAATCGCGTTGGAAGGCGTCGTTTTTAACAACATCCTATCTCATTCGCAACAGCTCTTTGTGTCGTAGTAGGGTTAAGACGGCACTGAGAATTGAGAATGTGTTTTTATGTGTATGGCTGTGTCTGTGTGTAGTGTGTGTGTATATATATATATATATACATACATCCAGAGAGTAGGCATTAAGGGCACAAGTTACGGAGGCGTGTTATTGTCCCATTTTACTCTCGTAAAACTTAGACAGAATCACTTTTTAATTTTTTTTCGCTTCGTTTCTTCTCGCTATTTTTAGAAAAATAAAAAATAAACTGACAAAGTAAAAAAAAAAAGGGACAAATGAAGAAAAAAGAATGCCTACAAACACACTATTTAGATTCATAAAAGAGAATCCAAAAAAAAAAAAGAACGTCAAAATTTGATTGAAGGGGAAAAAATATATTGCACGCTAGATTTTATTTTCTTTCTTTTTGGGTCCCTTTTAACACACAACAACAGACAAGAAAATGGTCGTTGTTACCC
Source organism: Lepisma saccharinum (assembly GCA_022664845.1). NCBI lineage: Eukaryota > Metazoa > Arthropoda > Insecta > Zygentoma > Lepismatidae > Lepisma > Lepisma saccharinum. Next base: position 28,611 of record JAGDQP010006526.1, on the reverse strand, counting down.
ACGCTGAGAAAGGCAGATTGATGGGTCTAAGTGCTGTACTAAAAAAAAAATGAACTGCAATTCATACAGCTTTAACACAAGTTACATAAAAATGACAAGAACCGTGTAAGTTTTGCAGTTTTTTTCTTCTTACTTGTATTTTTTCTTTCTTTCTTGTAAATGAAGAAAGGGGAAAATAACATAAAAAAATTGTTGTAGCAAAGGCTAAAATTATCTTTATGTTCCATCTTTACACCAATGAGGATAAAAAAAATAAGAAAGCCACTGCTGCTATATAATGAAGAGGCTGAATAGTGTTTTGAAGAAATAATCACAAAGCTAAAGTCTCTTTTGGAGCATTTATATATAAGACGTAACAATTTCTTTAACTTTTAGAAAATTTAATATGTATTCATTTCAATTCAAAACATTTGTGCCAAATACTGGTAAATAAAAAGTTAAAGTAGGTTTTATTCGCCAATATGTAATTGGTTTTAAATTCCTGACCCTAGAGTTAGCGTTTATATATCGTTGATTTCATGTTGCCTAAACTTACATGAGAGTTGGCACGACGTCGTAATGAGTCCTCTAAAGTAGGTAGGGCCATCTGTTAGCTAGATTTTAAACCACGTACTGTATGAGGAAAGAGAAGGTTGAAAATATGTTGTTAATAGTAATCTTTGGTGTTTTCAACCCCGTAAAACAAAAAAAGGAAATGCAAAAAGGAACAAGTATTTAATTTTTAAAAAGAATGTGAAGTTCTTTGGAAAAACAACATAAAAAACGTGAGAGATGGGGCGGGAATTGAAGCCGGGTCTTCTGACCATCAGTCCACCACTCACACCAAACGGCTAATAGAAAACGGTTCGCTTTGCATGGTCTTTCATTAATAATTATTTTGGTTTCATTTTGCATATAAGAAGTGATTTTATCATATGTTAGAATTGTCAGTAAGGTTTCAGCCTTGTCATAATGATATTCCGTGTAAGAAAGTTTTTTTCTCATTCCTGTAAAAAAAAATGCAAATGAAGAGTTTTTAAAGCTTTAGTACCAAACTAATTAAATAAAGGCCATTCAATTCAAACTCCTCAAATAAAAGCCATAACTGTAACTCAATTATTTCAAACTTCTCAAATAAAAACCATAAATATAATCTAATTCAATTCGTATTATTCAAATATAGAATATAAAAACATTTCAATTTAATTCAATTAAATCTCATTAAATAACAGCCTTAAATATAATTCAATTAATACTCCTCAAATAAAGATCATGCATATTCGAACTCCATAAATATCTTACAGACGCAGGAAGAGGAGACCTGAAGCTCTCAACAGTGATCGCCACTGTCTTTAATTCTATTAACAGCAGCTCCGCAATTGCATCACGATGCTGGGTGGGGCACCATTCCAGATCCTCAATCCTGGGAAAAATTGCCTTGGCTCAGCCGGGAATCGAACCCGGGACCCTAGATATGATAAAAATAAATAGATAAGGCCCATATAAAATAAGGGTGTTTTTTAACATATAAAAGTAGAAAGTCCATCCTCTATTTTTGCCATTCTATGTTATAAATTTAGTTCTAGCATCCTAGGTTCGATAACCAATCGGAGCTCAAAATTTAGATGTTGACATAGCATCGTGAGGACAGTTCGGGAGCTACTTGAATGGCAAATATTTCTATTGGAATTTTACAAATGAAGATAGTTCCTGAAAGTAAAACACACCGCTACAAAGAGGCGTTACGTAACCTGTAACCCTCTACCTGAACGTAATAGAATCATGTGACAGGCCAAGGCCTTTAGGATTATGTCACGCTGCCCAATTAATTTCAGTATAAATATTCCTTATAACAATTTTATTTGCTTCAAAGTAATTTTATTCTACTCTGACTTCGATTAAATGTCTCCATCTTATTTATTTATTTATTGCTCTACATAGTCTATTGTGCGAGAAACACGTTCTCCAAGTGCCTGATTTTTTTCTTCAAAATCTCATTTCGGACTTCTGAACAATGAAAACGTCCTTTGTCATTTATTCTGGCTCCAGTATAAGTACACACAATTAGGTATCAGAGAGGAATTGTTTACTGTTTATGAAGCTATGGATTAATTTATATAGACAATTGTGAGTCAATAATGACTCCTGTTTTCCAGCGTAAGAAGGCCAAAATTTTCAATTTAGAACATACGTATATAATGTTCAAGTATTGGATTTAAAAAAAAAATCTGGTTATTTTGTACGTTTTAACAAATAATGATTATAAGAAATTTTCTCGTGCCTTTATACTAATAAGTTAAGTAAAAAGCTTTATAAGAATCAGCATATAAATACAATCTCTTTAGATGCCAAATTAATTTTGTAAATTAAATAATTCACGCATTTATTATAGTTTCAAATTCAAATTTTCTCAAAAAAAAAATAAAAGAAAAAAAGATGAAAGTGTATCTTACTATTGGAATTAAATTCGCTTAACAATTGAAAACAAAAAAAAACATAAAATGAATTTTAGTGATGTGATGACTTTCAGAGTGGTTTTGTTTATTATTTTATTACCCTCGAATTGATTCTTGATTTTAAGTTCTTTTGTTGTTCCGTCTAACGATAAGGGAGAGTTTCAGATTCTGTACATCGGAGAGGAAAGCCTCGCTCTCCGTTTCGAAGACAGAAAATATCTCCCGGCTTTCTCGTTTCAAGATTGCTTTAGTCGATATTGTTTTTGGTTAAAAGAGGAAACAGCTGTATTGGTTTTTCTTTCTCATGTTTTAGTTTAATAATATTAAATTGAGTTCCACATTAAGTATTCAAGTTACACTTTTTTTTTCATTAAATTATTCTTCTGTAATTTGATATCAATTGCCAAATACGTGTGAAATTATTATTATTATTACTCTAATTGTAAGACACTAGATTATGCATCCAATTGCAAACCTCCAAAAAATGTTAAACATATAACTTAAAACAATAAAAAAGAAATTAGGTAAATTATTTTTCCTTGCCTTAAAAATAATTACAATTTGTGGTAAATAATACAATTAATTACTGTATATTTATTGGTAACTACAATTTCTTATTCATAAAATATATTCTAACAAAATGCTTCCTCTTGTCCGCTTTTACTCTCTTTTATTTTCAGGCGAATTCTGAAATAGTTCAGTATTTGTTCAATTTATAATTCTGGGCATTGGGAGGTAAACCAAGTATGAGATCGTCAAAACTCTGAGGCAGAATGTCCCTCAGCAAGTAACCTTTAAAGCCAACCGGTTGGGGAAAGGTAGAGGTTATGGTCTTGTTGTAAATACTATCCCAGTATTTGAATAAAATTCTAGAAACCTTAGTAAGAATGAACTCAAACTTGCGTGTCTCCCTAATACAGACATGAATTCTGCGACTGTAACCAGTACGCCACGTGGAGGTGGATTAGTACTGTAATTGAAGAACTTATAGCACTGTTGACATTCATTTTTACCACTAATTATGTTATTACACTTCAAAATATGAGCCAAATACTTTTATTACATGTTTACTAGTAGTGAAAAACTAACAATACAATGAAAAAAAATGTAATTATATTTTATTTAGACTGTCATTTGAGTCTTGAACAAAAATAATATAACTGCAAGTATTTCTATTTTATTTTCAAAAAAGCGTTGAATATTATATCTAAATTAAATTTACTGATTTCTTGTTTGATAAACAGAAAATTAATCCTTTCATGTTTCAAAAGAAACTTTGAAATTAGAAGTCTATCTTTCTTTGAATTATAAAAATTAGATAAGAGTTTGTTGTTGACTTTTTGTGTTAATTATAATTGTAATAAAGTATTCTGTTATATACACGGTGTAGCATAATCTGACGAATTCGCTGAGAATTATTCAGCCGATAAATTGAAATGGAAAGAGTTTTGATAAATATGGATTTTTTTAAAAGATATCCTACCTTGAAGATCCATAAATCAAAAAATAATTTTATAATGCTCTTGCAATACGATAACTAGTGTTGCTCATTGCTACCTATATTTGTCACTATCGTACAACTACGCTGTTGTAAAAATTCACATATTTCCTAAAGCCTAATTATTTTTTTTTTAAAGTTAAACTACAGCGGTTAAACACTAGTTATTGGCTAAACGCCTGTTTGTATACAACCCACAAAACACATATAAAAATTAAGACCACCTGTCGTTATGCAACCTCACAATACACTAAAGCAGTGTTGTCAGATTTCCCCATTGCAACATTTCCCTGAAAATACTAGTCTAGCTTAAAATTTCTAGCCTGCTAAGTTTACTTTCAAAATTACTGAAAATTACCGTAAAACATGAAAAGTAAGAAAAATATTCAACAAAATTTTCCGATATTTTTGTCTTTTTTCCACTGTATTCTTGATGTGGCCAGAGTTTCCCGTTTTCCGGGAAATTTCCCTCCAGTTGACAATACTGTACTAACGCTCAATTTATGGCTATAAACTTCTTTTTTTCTTTTTGTTGTTGCACATTTTGAATAATGAAATTGAGATAACACCATTTTTTATGCAAGATAATACCATTTTTTGGGGCACCTGTTGTTCAGCCAGAACCTTCATCTAAATTTTGCACTTTAACCCTTTAAGATTTGATGGTGATGGTTGCTATTCTGTCCGGAGGCAAGTCTGTAACCAGAAATACCTGAACAAGGTGTTTGTCATTGTGTTCGATGGGCATCTCCAAAACGGATAACTCTAATGTCCATGGTATCAAGATTTCTACTATTTTCCTCCTCTTTTTCTTCTTCCTTGTAAAACAAAGTCATAAATTTATCTTTCAAAAAGAAAAATACTGGATTTTTTTTTAAAGGGGGCAGGGGACACACATTTAGAGTGCAGAGTCTTCTGACCTAAAACCAAATTTTCAAAAATATCAAAAAGAATACTGGTTATCTGAAACACAAATCGACTGGATTTCAAAAGTAAATTTATGATAACAAAAATTCTCACATGATATGAATTAATTCTAACAATTTCTACATTTGTTGCTTAAGACTAAGTCTAAAGGTGATGTTACTGATATATCATGTTTAAGCTCTTGAACGGTAACTCATACTGTTACTTGACAGTTATGTCCTATATTATACAGTCGAATCGGCAATGAGGGTCTGGACCTGTATTTCCTTTTTATCCAGAGAATTATAGATAAGACAGAAAAATCTCCTGTTTCAACCAGAACGTACAGAGAGCAATTAAGTAAGAACCAGGAGGCTTCTATCGCCACCTTATCTCTCTATCTTAACCAGAATCCGTTACTTTTAACTTCCAATTGGTTATTACGATACAGGGTGAACATGTAAAATATCGATGTCCTCAGGAAAGCTCGCAAAAAAAAAAAAAAAAAGTCGAGAGCGTTAAACCATTATACTTTTACAGGGACTCATTCCTTATTACAAATATATCAATTTTGCCACTGGATGAAGTTACACATGTTATAATTAGGGCCTAGATTTTTAGTGGAAAAGAATGCTAAATTTACTGATTTGGTGGTGATTATTCTTTCCGGTGGCATTTGATGGAGATAAAATTACAAATTAGACTTCCGAAAATCGTGTACTGACTTGAAATTATAACAAAATTGCTAAGAATACTGACATTAAAAAAAAAAAAATATTTCACAACATAATTTTCAAAATAATAGCATTTTAAAAAAAGTAAACCAACACATTAAAATGAAAAATAATGACTTTTTAAAATTAATGTTCTAATGTATATATACGGTGTATATAAAAAATAATAGACTCTTTCATTGATGACTATAAAAATAGTATGTTTTCGTCAGTATTACTTATGCGATGACAGATGAAATAATTATATTTTAACGAACTCCAAACACAGGTCAGACGCCATTTGAAATTGGAACCAAAAAACAGCATCAACAATTAAAATAAGGGAAGAATTTGGGAAGGAATCGGTCCTGACCTTATTAAAGATACCCTCCCGGAATTAGTTTGGTGCGACAGTCTCTGGGCGAGAACCAACCATCATCCAGCTGCGAAGCTCGATCTATTGAGCTACGACGGCTCGATGAAATAAAAGTTAGCTTAGAGAAAATATTGATTCATTAGCTATATTAAGATCTTTGAATTAGGTGTAATACGAAACCATTAATAATGCGAAATAAGTATGGTTGTTAAGAGCAGAAGTTTGTGAAACCAATTATATATTTAGTACGTACGCATAAAGATATATGAATAGGAATAAATAGGCCTAAGTAAATACAGCTGTTTTATTAGGAACTGCACTATATTAGTGTTGACGTAGTTGTTACCTAACCCCAACATAAGATAATTAATATTGATCTTACCTACGGAAACGGAAGTAGCCGAAATTAAATATAGATGAGCTTATTAGTAGAATGTGTACTTAAAAATGAACCTAACGATAGCATCGAACGTAATAGGTTAGACTGAGTTGATTTGAACAACAAGGGATTTACTTGTAAGCTAAAATCATAGACTAAATATTTTAATAATACATACGAGTACTATTGCATTTAAGTATCGTGTGCTCGAACAACGTTCCTCTGTTCCAACACTATGTGATAATTATTACGAGCACATAAGCTTCCAAGTCTGCTCCAATATAGCTATAATTATTTCAATATCTTCTCCGTAGACTTGAACATTAATTACATAAAGTGTTCTAAGAGAATATTGGGCCTAGTACAGTAACCTAGAACGAATCAATTTCCTTTCTTTCTTGAATAGCTGTGACCGCCCGGTTTATGGCCACTGCAGAAACTAGACTAGACTACCTACAAAATATTACCTACCGCAAAATCGGAGGCTCCACAGTCAAGTGGTTAGAGCGTTGGACTCATATCCGCGTGGTTCCAGGTTCCATTCGCGGCTGGAGTCCCACTTTTTGGCGTCCACCCAGCGTCGTGAAGCAAACTGGGGAGTCACGTGAATAAAGACGTGACGGCCACTCGGTCTAGAAAGCCCCCCCCTAATACGCCTGTTCGTGGCCAGGTGGCGCGCAAGAATTACCACACTGCCGTCACTCAGGTGAATGCAGTTCCACCAACCGCGGACAGATGGCGTTGGGGCAGGCTCAGGACCTTTCAGTCTGTAACGCCCGTGGTTATTATTATGGTTATCAGTGTTTTAAGTACTTGAAGTCTTTGAGCTCATCTTCAGAACCCTGAAGCGAACTCAGGGAGCTTACTGCTTTAAACATTGTTATTATAAACGAATTGACGCGACTGGAAGTTCAGAATCATTTCTTTTAGTTTATTCGCTGTAAAATCATCAACCAATATACTATGTACGTATCTTATATTCCTATATTTATTTATTTTTAACATGAATTGAATTGAATTGAATTTATGTATGGTCTTGAGGCATCTAAGACTCATGCTGGGATAGGGTAGGGGAAAGGATGCGGGAAGGAATCAGTCAGCGCCTAAGGTAAAGCTAACATGCCGGCATTCGCCTAAGGACGAATCCTGGAAAAGCCTCAGCCGGTTGATTGGCCGCTGGTATTGAAGAGGGTCTCCTGCATGCGAAACCTATGCTCCACCAATTCAACTATGACCACTCAGTTCTATTTAAATATGAAGTGAGGTAGGCTCCAAAATTTAGCTACTCTTTTCTTATATGTGAGAAAGACCTGTTAAAATATGTGTTTTGCCATTTACACACTACGACATTTGAATGAAACAGTATCGCTAATTATTTGCTCCCTTTTTACTGCATTGTAGAAGGTTAAATATATTTTTAAAGGTATTATTTTTAACGCTTTGTGTTGCAAATATTGTAGGCTAACGAAAGGACCCTATCGTAATACACTTTAATTGTATTAGTTTTTAAAATTTGTACTTGAAGACGAGCAAGGTTGTTATTTTAATGTATCATTTGGGATATTTATGTTTAATTATTTTGCTTAAGGTCTTGGCTCAGGCGAAGCGGATGATGATGAGAGAATTGGTTAAAGGAGAAAGTGGTAGGAAACGGGAGAATCCCGAGAAAATCCAGCCACACGGTGTTTGTTCACCACAAACCGGAATCCAACCGAGGACCGCACACACGACTGAGCCACCGTGTGGATGTCAGGAATCTTAATTCATACTTAAAACTTTACTTCATAAATGTGCGTATGTTAATTACATATCATTACATACCCTTGGAGCATGCACAAAATGTTGAAAATGCATATAAAACGCATGGGAGCAATTAATAATAAGTAGTATCTGCTTATAGAAATGTTCCCTTAAAAAAAACAAAGAATGGTCTGCAGAGAAATTGAACCTGGGCTTCCCAATCCGACGCTCTAACGCCTAGGCCACCGATGTAGCTGAAAACCAACGGTGTCGATAAGTTAATTTATAGCACGCCGGAACAAGGAAAGCAATTTGCGCATGCGGACGGACTCCTCTGTGATGTCAGGGATTATGGCAGCCAAAAAAAAAAAAAGGCGATGTGCGCTAAAAATCCAGAACCTTAAACAAAATATAAACTTTCTATCTGTGTTGTCATTGTTTGATATGGCTTTCTTATTCTTCTAAATAGTTCAGTATGCAGTCCGCAAGACCTCTGTGTCGTTTCGGTTTCCTATAAAGAAGGATATGATTAAATAATTTGCTACTGCGGCGCAACATCGAGGTTTTAAACTTAAAGGTCGTCTACAGATACATCAAAAGACAAATTACTTTTTTTCTTTTTACCTTTTTGTATAGTCTAATGAAAATCTGATTGACGTTGAACAACTAGGAAAAGAGTTTATTGAGCTGATCGAGCTTTGTTCGTAGACGTTCACTTTCTTTTAATAAAAGAACAATACTCTGATGTTCACATAGTGGTAGTAGCTGTGCTGAGGGTCGTTTATAAGCTTTGGCAGAAAGTTGTATTGTTTCCGTGGTAACGGGAACTTTAAGAAAACATTTTTCACGCAATACGTAAGAACGGCTGGACTTTTTCCCTCCGAAATAGGTAGATTAGAAAATCCTCATTGTTTTAGACGCACAAGACCTTTCAACTTATTACTCGTTTCCATGGTAACGATACTCATTTAATAAAATTTCCATTCGCGCCTCAGGTGACAACCGTTAGACCAATTTACTTCAAACTTAGAATTACTATATAAGACTCAACCCTTAAGGTTTTAACCATACTAAAATGTTAGAATCTTTACCGTATCCATGGTAAGGAAATTAAACTAAATTTCTAAAACATTGCACTAAATCTCAACCATTCGTTTATCTCCATTCTGTAATAAGTCTGGTAATTGTAAAGTTGCAATGCACCCATAAATTCAACCAGCTTTTTTTAAAGTTAAAATGGAGTGCCCTCTTGATCCTCCACTGATCCAGTGTCTCGAAAATGGATTATTAATCCGGTTACCATTCAATCGTCAGGGACTTTCAAATCAAGATATTTGCAATAAGACTCCTCAAATAATATATACGCGCTTAAGAACGTATGGCAAACTATAGCTCAAAACAGAAAACTCGCCAATCCTGAGGGAAAATTACATCTTTTTTCTTTGTCAACGAACAAAACTACATTAAATACATCACGTACTCTCACATAAAGACTATATTCCGGAAATATGGCATTTGATTTCTTATTTTACGTATCTTCTTGGACGAGACACGCAGTTTTAGTCGAACATTTTATCTGAGTATAAGTTTATGTACATATACACTCTCTCTTTAAACCCTATGCATTGTGTTCACAAAGTCTCCGTGATCTAGTGGCCAAGTTTATTTATTCAAAACATAACACAACAGGCAATATGCCTAATTACAGTGCTTGCGTGTACATGATAGTAATTACAAGATACAAGAAACAATCATATTACTTTACCTGCAGTTCTTTTAAATTCTGTGTAAGTCATTCCAAATATATCTACATTAACTTTAGGTTCAATTTTGTTGTAGAAAGCACTCATTCTCCAAATTGGGGATTTATATAGAATTTCAGTCCTTTGCTTTTTGCAATAGAATGTCCCATTATTACCTAATCTAGTTTTAGTGTTCGGGACTTGAATGAAAATTTTCGGAATTAAATCAATACAATCAATTTGATTGTGTATTAATTTGTACAGAAATATTAAATCATTTAAATGCCTTCTTCGTTCCAAAGTTTGTATATTAAAATTGCTCACTAATTCCCTGTATGATATGTATGCAGGATATAATGTGGTTTTTCTATACATTAGTAATTTCAAAAATTTACACTGGATTTTCTCTATTGCTTTAACATATTTCTGAGTGTTCGGAGTCCCATAAGTTTATTTTATAAAAAAAAATAGAATTCAGAAACTGCAAGCTATTCTTTTTTTCAAAAAAAGGAAACCTTAATTATCCTTTTTAATAATATAGGTTTTTCTTCCCACCAATTGCTTTTTATTAATAATCTTTCAAAAGTTGTAGTAAAGAAAACAAGATGAAGCACACTTCCGTACAGCAAATATCCGTACAGGCAAAAATCTGTTTCATTTCCGTACAGCTTACAACGACACAAGATGACAGGTATCGGTTTCCAGATAACATTCTCACATTTCCGTACATGTCTCGATGCGCGCTTTATCAGGTTATGTTATCTTCCGTTAAAACAGAAATATACTCAAAAGATTTCTCTCGCACAAAACAAGTATATAAGCAAACTGGTTTGACTCGAAGGACATGTTGCCATGACAAGAGAGCAAAGCTATGCAACAAAATTTTTATACTTGCCTATATCTGTAAGATACACACTACAAGAAGTGCCTTTTCACAAATTGTTCCTGATATATTATGTCATTGTAAGCTGTACGGAAATGAAACAGATTTTATCTTGTACGGATATATGCTGTACGAATCTGTGCCAGATTCAAGATAAAATAAGGAACCTACACTGAGAAATCTCCTGGCACAAAATCACACAAAAATGAACGTTGTATGAACACATGTGAACTTCATGTGAACCAACTGAAAAAAATGTTAGTTGTGAGCTCAATGTGTTTTGTTTTTTTTAATTTGCTTCTTTACCCATAGTGCATATTTTGCACACATTAAGTTCACATTTACCGTAGTTTACATTATCTAGAGTTCGTTTTCACATCATTCTTAATAAATTTGCCACTACAAAGTGAACTTTTTGTGCACTTTTTTCGGAACATATTGTGCATTTTAAGAGTAGGCTCTATTTTGATTTTCAATAAAGAAAAACACATATTTCTCCTTGCCAGAAAGCTGTGTTTTAATTTATTCAAGATGGTTACTAGACCATATTGTTGTAATATCCATTTTAATTTTCAGTTTAACAATGTCTATCCGTGACTGATATGAATAAATAATAATAATAGTAATAGTTATTATTATTATTATTATTATTATTATTATTATTATTATTATTATTATTATTATTATTATTATTATTATTATTATAAAAATATAAGACTGGGAAGAAATCAAATCATGAAGACAATTATTTTAATCCCTAAAGATCTCTTTATTTAAAATATATCCATATTGAAAGGGGGAGAGAGAGAGAAAAGGCCATATTATATAAAATCGGTTAATTAGGCGTGTAATCTAATCTTTACTGACTTATCGAATATAAAAACAGTAAAAACTTCAATTGTTAAAGGTTGCAATGCACCTCCTGAGTAGGGACAATGTAGAGACCAGTTTTCTGCAGGAAGTCTTCCTTTCTTAAAGCCACGACAACATTTTTATGGGGGCTGGATTATGCATAAATGAGACTGCACAAGTCAATGGGTGTACTGCAGTATACTGTTTCGTGACCCCACTCCCCATCTCTTAAAACTACGTTATGTAATGTGAATGCCTAGCAGAAGAAAGAATAAGAAATGCAACCTTGCAGCTCTTCATTAGAATTTGAAAAAAAAAAAAAAGTAACTGAGCGCTCTTTGTATGACGCTGAAAACCAAAAATGCAAGTGCAACAAAGGTCGATCTTTAAACCGCACGCCATAAATTACGCTCTGGTGAAAAGGAAAAAAAAAACTGTTACAGGTGAAGACTGTGTACTAATAGTATGTATGTATGCGCCTCCCTGGTTATATGTTCACATACAAGCACGCATATAGAGGCGCGTGTCAATGCAGTTAGTAAAAAGAGAGAGAGAGAGAGAGAAAGATTTTGAATGTATGTGTGGTCAGGGCCGAGGACCGGTTCTCTCATTGTAAGAAGCAATTACCCCCGTCCTGGCTAGTGACTAGTCGAACTGCACTGGTCCATTGGTCAGTTGGTAATTGCCAAATCTCTTGGAAGAGGAAGACAGAGAGAGAGAGAGAGCTACCCTGTCTATATAGCTTTCCTTCTCACTCACTCTCTCTATCATCCTGCACGTGCGATTGCACCCTGCATTTATGAAAGCGGTTAAAAAGCCATTCACTGCAAGGTTCTGTTAAGAAGGGTCTTGCAGTAAACGTATTTCAAGCAGGAAGCATTGGTCAGTGAAGTTAATTGCAAAATCATTCGAGGAAGATTCACTCCCTTCCCCCCCCCCCCCACCTCTTTTATTTTTTTCTGATCGTTTAGTTGGTCATAAAAGGAACCAAGCATACCCTTATGAACTAAACCTGTATACACGAAGTATATTATCTTATGTTGCTTGCATACTGTCAATAGTAGCGATCTTTTTTTTTTTACCTAACATATGTCAACTATCATGTAACTCAATCCTTTTTTAATATGTCTACCATCATTCTAGTCTTTCTATACTTTCTCTTAAACACAAAAAAGATTATATTTATTTTATTTTATTTATTTATGCAGTGATATTTTGTGAAAGGCACAGCGAAGATATCGACAAAAACCAGCCCAAAATTAACCAAAAAATTAAGTCTAAAATTAACTGGAAGGAATAGTGAGATTAACTGCGCACTAACAACAGGTTTGGTGTGCAATTAAATAGTTGTTTATTCTTCTGGTACGTCTGTATTGGAAGCTTAAGGTTAGTCTAAAGTAACAATCTCTTAAGCTAGATGGCAGCAGTACTACTTCCGTATTACTTTTTTTTTTTTTTTTTGGTGTGTAGGAAATTTCAATGCTGCCCTTACAAATTCAAGTCTAGAGAGTTCTAATTTTCAGGGACGAAAGTTCATAACCAATTCAAGAGTGCAATGCATGCCGATTTTGTATTTCATTTTTCCTTCATTGTTGAAAGAACTTTATTGTTATATGTAATTAAGCGATTTCAACAATGCACAAAGATAAATCGATACAGATTGAACGTTTGAAATTGTTATGAACTTTCTTCTCCGAAAGGTATGATGTTGTAGGAGCAGCATTGGAATTTACAGATCTAGTGGTGCCATCTATCGTTAGAGAATATTGCTTTACATTCTTCTTAATAGTTGTTATACAGCACAGTTCTACCCACAACCTCTCTTTACAAAATTCTTGTCAGAATAGTCCATTATATATATATATTGCTAGTCGTTTCTCAATCGCACTAATTAACACTTCAATATCCAGTGACATGTTTAATCTGTACATGAAAAAAACCTGACTCAGAACTGAAAAATCTGCAGTCATGAGATCTAGTTACAACCAATAACAATGACAATTTTTACAGTGAATCTCCATTGTTATTATTTTTCTATTATTATCAACAATGTTTTATGCTTTCTAAACAACTAAACATGCACAGTGTCATAGTCAATAGTTTCCTCACTCTCAGAAAAGAATGAGACATTTGTTTTTCAGTTGCTTGAATTTAAAAATTAATTATTACCAATGCGTGAGTTTCCATATACGAGATTGATGCATTTTATTTCAGGAATATTGAAAATTATTTAAAAGTTTATCTGAGACATTTCGTAGTGTGCGGGTTCCACTAATATTCAGAGTTGAATAGTCAAAACTCAAATTAACACTTTCACTGACTTTTTTTTCTTTTCTTTTAAAAAATCTTGCAGAAGTACTTGTAGTGTGACCTCGTCATCATTGTGTCTAGACTGTCTATAGAGAGGAATCTCTTATGAAATTTGTTTACTCTGGTTTTACATTAATAAATAAAGGAGATCCTCACTTAAAAATACAAGAAATGAGAAAAGGTTGCAATTTGGAAAACGTCCCCGATAATACTCAGAAAAATCTACGATCAAAATGTGTAAAAATTTTAAAGTTTTATCTGGTTTTAGTTGACTTATTGAAACTCAACAATAACGGCACTATTTATGAACTATCAACTATTTCAACCAGCAGAAATATATATAAAAATAGATTAGTTCGTTTGATAATTTTGATAGATGTAAGCCCAGACATTGTTGTTCCAATTGCGGTTGTTGCTCTTCGTTTGTTTGTTGTTTTCTTAAATTTTGAAAAAAAAAAGTGACATCAGTCCTCTTAAGATAACCACTAGTAAAATATACCTATTCCACTAGGAATTTCGATATAATAACTTGCATAAATGCAACTATAATAAACCATATCCAAGTTCTTTTGTAAGATAGATAGATTACCAATGATAATGGTAATAAAAAGAAGAAGAAGAAGAATTGACGCGTGCATTTGACAATCTCTCTCTACCCTCTCGTCGGAGATTACATACCGCCATAAAACCGTACACAGATCTCGCAAGCAATGCGTTCCAGAAATAACCGTTTTGCTGGCTGGAAGAAGGAAGGAGTCTGCTCTTGATTATGGCTCTTAATCCAGAGAAGAAGGGATTCCAAACAAGTTTTATTCGTCTGCTAAGAATATATATGTGTGTGTGTGTCTGGTACGAAAATATTCATGAATTGTGAATCAATATTTGAAGTATGATTTCTCACCCTCTGTGTGTGTGAGTGTGTGTGTGTGTGTGAGTGTGTGTGTCTGCACCATTTTGCACTGTCTCGTTCACACACCTTCATCACGACGGCAATCACATCAATGAAAATCCTCTTAAGAAGCATCGAAATCCTGTTTCCTTGATTGTAGACAGTGTGACTCACGATGGGTGTAGAAAGTAGAAGCTCCTAGGATTTCGTGTTAAATAATCAGCACAATATATGTCATAGAAAACACATATCTTCTCTCTCTCTCTCTCTCCCGCTCTCAAAATTCATAAATAAATGTCATGAATCATGGCATATATACTTCCCTATTGGACAGCTCTTACTATTTCCGGATGTGGAGTTGGATTGAAGTGGGGAGTGAACGGAGAGAAAAGAATAGCTAGATGGAGATATTTGATTGGATCTCTCTCTCTCTCTCTCTCTCTCTCTCTCTCTCTTTCTTTCTCCCTCTCTCTGTCATCGCCTAACGTTAATGATTTGCATATTTAACAAGATGTAAATGAAACTGGAATCTGCAAACAGTGGATTTTCAAGCAATTTTGGTGTACACATCATACTGTATCTGGCAACATTGTTAATCAAGTTTTTTTTTTTTTTTTTTTTTTTTTTTTTACTTTAACCTGTTGGATTAACCATCTTAGATTCTACGGGATTATGTAGTTTCTTTTGTTAAGTAACGAAGTAGTTAGTTTAGATTTGTTCTACAATTAGAAGCATGATACAATGTTTGAAGAAAATAACATGATTATCCAGTGGAAAAGTGTTTTATTTTTTTTAAAGAGTAACATTGCTTAACGAAGATATATCAACCATGATATTTGTTTTATCTCTTTTTGGTATTTTGAACATATCTGTTTGAATCATATATGCAGAATGGAAACGAAGAATACGCGAGTAGGGATCTGATTCATATTTAATCTCTCAATATCACACTTTCTAAAAGCGATGTTTCAAATACGAAATATGTATTTCATGACAGTTCATTTATTTAGATTTCCTAAACGATGTGTAGATAAATATGGAAAAAGGAAATATAATGTGGTCTCAAAAATACTCCTTCAATGAAAAAAATCCATTTCTTAAAAATGTATTTCATGCTTCCAAATCTGGATAAATCAGAATTTAAATAACAGCAGTGTTACCAACTGGATAATGTAAAAATTTACTGAATTTTTAAATGTTCTAAATACTTTATCTATACAGAAAATGTTTCCTTTTCTACCTCGGGATACAGGTAAAAATAGCGAAATTTCTGTGTTAACACTAGACAAAAATATAACTTTTTATATAAAAAACTTGATAAGTAAAGGGACAATGTAGTTACGAGCTAAATATTTTAAAAACACTGAACAGAATTCTTAATCACCTCGTACACAATTTATTAGCATGCAACAGTATCAAAAATCTAAAAATCATGTCTTGGAAGTTCAATGCTATTTTTTAAGTAGATTTTAAGCGTAGTTCCTACTGCAGTAGGTCACCAGAAGTAATTTGTAGCTAGAGCATCTTGTGATTTTAAAATTTTATTTCCTGAGGAGAAAAATGTAATTTTTAGTTGAGACAGGTCGCTTCACCTCGAGCTAAGCGGATGCATCTTAACTATTGCAATGAAATTATCGTTGCATTGAGATGCTTCCAGAAGATCCTTGTAATGAGTTATAATCTAAGCGTGTAAAGAAGAAAACTATCTCTGTAATTATGTTTACTATTATGCGAATATCGTTGTAAGGAAGCCCGACTATATATACCAGTCCCCGTGGTTCAGTGCCAAAGACTTTTACTAGAAGAATCCTGGATTTTATTTTGAACAACAACTCTGTTCATTACTTGCCTTATTCCTTCCCCCCAATCTTTGCTGGCCGAGGGATATTGCTCCTGACTTACAACAGGTGTAGGCCGTTGATATCTGGATTCAGCTCGAGAATTTCAAAGTGATGTATACTGTATCTCTTAGGCTAGCTTGCTTGCAGAAATTGGAATATGAAGATATTTGTTACCTACGTTTATTTTTATGATCTAGAAGATATGAAATTGATCATTCGAAAATAGATATCATTGTACAGTTACTAAAAGTAGGAGCCTATGCATAAAATAATTGAAGCATGTACTTACGATTGGGTTATTCGTTTGTACAATAAATTGTCTAATAGAGCTATAGAGAATTAAAAAAAAATAGTTGGCTTTGTGTGTCTGCCGAGATAAGAACATATAAAATGTCAAATTCCAAATTCGAGAATCTCTATCTTCTAAACAAATAAATAGTGTGACAAATGCCTTAATATTTGACTTCCTGGTAACGATCTAGCCTAAAACGATATGTCACATGACCCTCTTCCTATTATAAATTCTCGAACTTAATCCAAGATGGCGCCTTTCAAGATGGCGACCATGATGCCCATACGACCACAAGGTGCAGCCCTTTACGTGCTGTTATTACCCAAAGGTTAGATCAGATTCCCGCAGAAGTATCAACACGGCAAGTGTCTTGAGACGTATGCCGTACAAACGTAGGTAAATAGGAACAAATCGAAATTTCTAAAAAAATTCCGATTCAAACTTTTCAAAAGAAAAAAGGTTGGATGGATGTCATTTTCGCTTATTAGAGGCTAAAAACTAGTGAGAGAAAAATATTTCATGTAAATATCGACTGATCATCTGATGTAGTTGCTTCGTAAGCTACACACAAAATTACCATTAAATATAACTTTTCAAATCCAATGAGTATACAAAGACAATATATCTATATAAATTCAAAGTAAATGTCCAATATGCTACACCTGCCATATTACATATGTGTTGTCACGCTTTTCAACCTTTGAACTTAAGTTTCAGTGTACTTAATGCAATTCATACAACTTACTCTTTCAAAGAGAGCATAACAATTTAGTATTCATTTAAAAATTCCTTACGATAATATTCTGCAAAAGTTTTTTTTATACGTATATACGTATATTTCCATACTGTTTATTTAATAGCACCCAAGTTGTTGAACAGTTCCTCAACCACGCAACAAACAGTAAACACTCATGTCCTCAACTAAAGTTTCTAAATCATGAGACGTAATTCTGGTGACAAACTTACCGTCAAATACTTAATGAGAAAATCAACCAAGCAATAACAAGATTCATCTAATCATGACATAACAGTTCATCCCCCCCTTTTCCCTTTTAACCACTCATATATATACATATTAGTAATTAACATTTAATCGAAAACCAATAACGGAAGGGTTTATGATAACCAATTACAACACTTAATAACTGATGGTATATTTCCCGCCACAAGCACACAACGTTCTCATGTTTTCGATATTCTCCTCATAAGATTTCGTTTAATATATAGACATGCATTAATTAAGTATACTTAAGTTGACTATGTAGGTAGGATCAATCAAGCCTCTTGCTTGTTGTGGAGAGGTACAGCAGAGGACAAAATTAATGAATTGATGTTGGTTGTGTTGTTGTATGTGATTAGTTATTCCGAATTTAATTACATCTTCTTTTTTTTAAAATAAAAAAAGTCACCAAAGTTGGAATTGATTATTACAGTTTCGTATGGTTCTGTCTCAAACACACGGGTAAAATGGTTATATTTTAAGTCAAGACTACTTCATAAAGAGGAACTTAATTTTTTTTTAATTTTCCGGAAATGTGTGTGTGTGTGTGTTTTTTAGACGTGTTGAAATTAAATAGTGTTAAGCATGAATGATAGACTCAAAATGTTAAACATGAATCTGGAATAAACGTATGATTTATAATTAACAAATTTAATCCGGCTTTTAAGCCATACAAGATTTCTTTATGCAAGTCGTTTTAACCGATTCTTGTTTTCCAAAATTCATTTTATTTATAACTTCCTTCATTTTTTTAAAAAAAAAAGTTTTGTCAATTTCAATTGATTTCTTTAATCTTCTCTCAAAATATTTATTGCTTTCGTGTAATTACTACCTTTTGTATCCTGGAAATAAATGCGCTCTCAGTATATTTTGCCACAGCTGAGTTCTACATGCCCGTATAGATGGCGCTATTTAATTCTAGTTTCAACACTTCTTCCTCTCTGACTTTATATCACAATAATAGTTCTAAATTACAAATTAAATTTGGAAAAACAACAATAAAAAAAAATTGATCTCTGATTCATAAGGCCTTTGACGACGTCTGCAGATAGGTCGATGAATGATGAAACCACGTGAACCAATCGTATCTATTACGATTCTAGGTGTAATTACTTTCAAATAAGCATTGCTTGAAGTTTCTGGTGAATAGTGAAAACACATTGTATATTTTCTGTTAAAGTAAAAAAAGTTCCTCCGTTCAAATCCAGGTTATAAATCCTATCGTTGGTAAAGTTTTTCGTGGTATTTCCTTATGTGAGCGTAGTTTTAACTGTAGTGGCTGGAGCCATCTAGCCAATACAGCAAAATAAAAAAGTTACAAAAATACTAATAGTAAAAAAAAAAAAAAAAAAATCTTTTATACCATTTGGTGATTTCAATGCATCTTTCATACGTCTATTCTATCAACAACACGATAGGAAAGTCTGAAATTACATTCCATATAAAGAGAGTTATATGCTGGAGGAAGTTAAATCAATTTGGAAATATTTTTCGCGTCCACCTTACATTCTAAAAGCTTAGAAAGGAAATATTATTTCATTAATATATAATATTTTTAATCATTAACTTTACTAAATGAATTGTTTAGTGCTATTAGAACGTTTTGTATTAAATTTTGCTTGAGAGACTTGAGTCTTGAGGCTTACATTCCCCCCGCCCCCCTTCCATTCTGGTGCGGTAGACGCGTTTTTGACGCTTTCAATGTGTTTTCGTTGGTTTTCGTACTCAAGAAGGATTTTGCTAGAAAGAGCTTTTAACAAGACTTATCATCTATTCGTGTAGCCTATCTCGTTCTCTCTATCTTGGTCTTTCTTTGACTCAAGAGACGAAGAAGATCGTAATACCTTACGCCGTGAGTACTTAAACTCTTGGGTACCTCAGCCATATAAAATCCTCCAATGACTGGTTGCGTGAAGAAAGGGGTTTTGGGCTGGAACGAAGGAGGTAAGAGTGGTATGGAGGGGGAGGAATAAAAACTAAGGTCAAATAATGAATCTCTAAATTCTTCACGTAACTTTATTTTTTTTTTCTGAGCAGTCAAAAAGGGAAGTGTATATACATAACACACCCATCTCTCTTCTTTCAATCTTGATTCGACTTTATCGACGTGGTTTAAAGGAATAAATTGAATTAGTCTTCACCACCATTTTCCCGCCTTTTTTCGCTCCAAAAGAGTGTCTTCCCGCGCTTTCCCGCCTTCAACTTTTCTCTTGTTTTTTTTTTTTTTTTCAAACCCGTGTTAAATCGTCTTTCTTCTTCTGGTGTTTCCCTTTTTTTCTTCACCACCAATGTGTGTGTGCGTGAAAGAGTTTGTTAATATAAGTCTATAGACGGTGGTGCTTTATAAACTCCTGGAATAAAGCTCTCCCTGTCATGATTAACACTTATTATGGTAATGTTAACAGCTTGTGTTGCCAGTAACGCTTTCGAAGAAGTCGGAGCTCTTATGGCAGCGCGCGAAACATTACAAGGGGAAGTGATTTCATCAAGAGACGCTCTTCTTAGCCATTAAAGTGTGTAATTTTGTATAAATTTTGAATACAGCATTGGGCGATAAAAAGGAAGGATCGAGAGAAAGAAAGAAAGCTCTCTCTCTCTCTCTGTCTGTCTCACTCTACCTCTCTCTCGTTAGGTTTTTCCAGCGCGTGAACGCATGATTTTTTTTCCTCTGCAAACTTAAAGCTTTTCGTTTTCTTCTATCTGGAAGAAGGATTGAAGGTGAACAGTTTAAATACGACGAACTCTTTAATTTATGTTTTAATTGTACAAAGAAGGATGGTAGCATACGCTTTATAAGCAGAATTTTATTTTTGAAAAAGGAATTATTACCATTTCTTCTTGTTTCGTGAGAAGGAAAAAAAATGTTATCAAATATTTCTATCAAGATTTATTAATACTCACAAGAGGTCTTCCTCTTTTACTAAAATAAACTTTTAACCGCTCAAAATTATTTAAAGTACTGAGTCTGGAATTTGTACGAATTCCACCAAAGAAAATTATATATTATGTATTTTAAATACTTAATGTATTCAAATTGTGCTTGAAGTTCATGAGTTTACCCATGAGTTCAATTGGTGTCTCTGGAGGTTTAGATAATACGATTACAATGCTATTTTCTGTTTGTTATAGGTGTGAACAGTTAAATGATGGTTTTACCTAACTTCTTATATCTGTCGTCAGCAACTGCTAGTACAGCCAACACTGTTAAACCTGGTCCCAGACTATCTTGTCTGAACAAATAAATCATCCAGACAAAACGCTGTGACAGGACAGTGTATAAGATTCAGTTTTCGAACTGAACGATGCCTGAAGACTAAGACCAAAGTTTGATGAAAATAGCTTCAATTCCGAGACCTGATCAAACTTGACTGACAATATGGACGCTCGTTCAGACTTTTATTCTTTTTTTGTCCTTGCACCGGTGAAAGAAACTTTGTGTTCCGTTTTTTTTTCTGTACAAGTTTGGATAGGACTGTTCGATTTGAAAATTGGGGAAATCGAAATTCGATTTTTGAAAAAATGCAAATCGGTTTCTATATTTCGAAAATCGAAAGTTTTTTGAATAAAAATCGAAATCGATATTTTCGATTAAAATTGAAACAGAAACGAAATGCCAGTCATTATCATAAAATATACAAGTTAACTAGCCTTTTCATACGATGGTGATATTGGTCAAACAATAGGTGATATGAATCATGCATTTTTATTTTCATATATTTATGAATGAGATCACATTAAAGCATTAATAATTCATATAAATTCTTTACATGGTGTACCCTTAACTATCTTGATGTTCCATGAAAATAATATAATTAGCTCGTTTATCCATGTTTTAGATGTAAAACATAGAATGTAAACCTTGAGCAAAGGTCAAAATATAGCATTAGGTAATACATAAAAATATTAATTTATTAAATAATTCAATTGATGGCGCGGAGGAATCGAAGAGATAGAATACTCGAAAAACAACAATTTAAAGTGCCTTAAATTTAACAATTTGTTTCATTTTGACTATCTGATTTAGAAGCTTATAGGATTAACAGGAAATAATGATATGTCATTTGAAATTAACTTAAAATAATATAACAATCAAAGATAGTAATGAAGAATATGTAATTTAAGTACGAAAGCTAAATGGGTCTTGTTAATGATTTGGTTTAGAAGTTAGGGTGTGTATTTATTATTTAAAGCGAGTTATATACATAAAGAGGATTATATAAATAAACTAATAACCTAATTTTACCAAATCTAACTTTCTCCACTAAAATGAGCGATAGGAACAACCAGATAATAATTTGAATAATTAATCAAAGTCCTAGTGGAGGCTCAACATTTCACCAATAGGAAATATTGATGGGGTGGGAGTGGGGTGTAAATCGGAATCTTTACACAAGTAAATCAATTATTTCAAAATGCCAGATTCTGAACCACTGGATTTTTTCACAGGTTAGAAAGAAATGTGATAATGTTACACTGAAAAAAATTACAAATACATTCCAAAACACTTCATCATCTGAATGTTAGTCTAATCTGAATGTGTGTTTACATAAGTGGTAGATAAACTTATTTATAAATTGATAATCTTACAAGGAACTTATATAATCAAGGCATAATTTCTTTCGATCCAATATTCTAAAGTAGTTGTGTTTGATAAATAATTAATGGTACCGGTATCATTCAAGAATGAATTTCCCAATGCATTTCCCAAGTCATCAAACAAATCGTTTTTATAACATTGTTGACACCGTAGTTTTTGGTATTAACAGTTACACATTGTAA
>JAGDQP010006525.1:53108-71826 GCA_022664845.1 Lepisma saccharinum | reverse complement strand
AGAAAGGTTTCATAATGATAGTATGAAAAATTCGTATATGGGTCTCGCAATGGTAAAAGAGTAAAGGGGATTCACATTGACTATTGCATGAATAGGGAGGGTAAAAAATTGGATTTTTTAAAATCGAAGTAAATAGCGTTGATAACGATAATTTTTAAGTCTAATATACGCTTTTACATATAATTATACATAATAATCAATGGTGGGTCCCACAAACATACAGCCTGTCAAGGATTCCATAATGGTAGACGGATGTAAATAAATATATATATATATATATACACTTTCATATCGTACCGATCTCAATAGGTATATTTTCTTCGAAATCTACCTAAAAAGTGAAAACTACAGTACCTGGTTAATCAAAGTAGTCGCTATCAGCAGCCAGACACTGTCGCCATCGCTCAGCCAATGATTGGATTCCGTGGCGAAAGGAGTCTTAAGTCTTCGATGCGAAGAAATTCTCAACTGCATGTTGCACCTCCCGATTTTCAGGGGAGGTCTTCTCTGCGAAGAAGTGATCGAGATGTCGAAGAGGTGGTAGACAGTGAGAGAGAGATCGGCGGAATATGGCGGGTGAGGAAGTGTTTCATACTGCAGCAGAGGAGTGCCTGCACCGTTCATTGCGCGACGTGTGGACAGGTAATATCATGCAACACGACACCATGTCCGTTGACCGTTGTTGGATGCTTGCGGACAAGTTTGTGGTGGACTTAATCGAGTTAAGCACTGTAGTAATCTGCAGTGATGTTTCATCTCGCCTGAGAATCATATGCTGGATTACTCCCACCGTAGACCACCGTACCAGTAAAACACTTTCCGTGGGTACAAAGATGGAATAGGACACCGTCCTGGATGTTTATAACGATCCAACCCTTGTACTGGCCGTTTACGATTGTCATAGCAGATTCATTTTCCTGCTTATTCATTACACTAGGAGAACTGCAGACTTCCGGGCCTCCAGACGGAGATTCATGTTCACTGGTGTCCACTTATTTGTCACCCATTATTCCAACTTTCTCACCTTACAGATCGCACGGAGCCGACGACTAAGATCCCTTTCACACTCACATATAGCTACGGGCTACAGCCTATGGTTTTGTATTGTTTATAGTTTTAAGCCCCGTTGCGAGTGCGTGATACGCATTATCTATATTTCTTTCTGTCAAGAAGAATTCTGTTTTATGCCGTTCACTCACCCCATTTCTTCGGTTTCGCTGTCAAAGGGTTGTCAGACACTCAGATTTTTCGGAACATCTTATCTTGGATTACATTCTACACCTTCTTTTTTATTACCAATCCAAGTTCCGTGACCATAACCATTGGACTATTGTGGTTGATACGAATAGTCTTTTTTAAAAAAAATCAAAATCATATAGAGTGAATTTCGCTAGATGTTTTGCAATATTTTAATCTTCATGGGCCCGATACTTATCATTTTGATGGGTACGATACCAAAGTACGAGTACTCGTGTATATATATATATATATATATATGTATATATACATATATTTTAAACCAAAATGTTATATGTTGTTTCTAGGCTTAATAGCTCGGTTAAGTTCGTTAATGAGCAAAATCGGTCGTCATCTTGGATCCAAAATGGCCGCCGAAACCATTGTTGTATAGAATACATAGCCTAAACCGCTGGGGTTATTGAAATCAAATTAGACATAAAGGTACATCACTGTTTGATTACGAAAATGTTACCTAATGAGTTCAAAGATGTCATCTTGGATCCAAAATGACAGACCTAAAAATCCATTTTCCACACCGTTGAAGCTAGAGATACGAAATTTGACATAAAGGTGCTATATGGCGAGTAGTTTAGGGAAAAAGTACAACATTTTGAAAATGTCGGCATTTTGGATCTAAAGTGGCCGCCCAAAATCACATTTTGCACACCGTTTGAGCTGGATAAATGAAATTTTAATTGAAGGTGTATCATCACAAGCAGGTCACAACAATATAAGAAAGCTATCAAAAAGTCGTCAAAATGGATCCGAAATGGCCGCCCCAAAAACCTAATTTCCAAATTATTGAAGGTAGAGAAACGAAATTTTCTTTGAACAGAGCGGTATTGTGTATTATGAACTCTTGAAGCCCGGCAAAACCGTAAATGCACAAGGCTATCGCCAACGAATGATTAATTTAAATCACGCATTGATCGAAAAAACACCGGAATGGGCCCGAAGACATAGCAAAGTGATTGTGTTACACGACAATGCGCCGCCTCACACAGCAAAACCAGTGAGAGACACCTTGAAATCGCTTGGATGGGACATCCTTCCGCACCCGCCGTACTCCCCAGACCTGGCGCCATCTGACTATCACCTCTTCGTATCAATGGGGCACGCGCTCGCAGAGCAGCACCTCAGCAATTTCGAAGACGTTGGAAAATGGCTCGACGAATGGTTTGCCGCAAAGGACAAGCAGTTTTTTCTGGAATTGTATGTATCAATTATCTGAAAGATGGACGAAATGTGTAGAAGCCGATGGCCAATATTTTGAATAAAACAAAATTAATTTCCCTTGAAAATTACGTGTTTTCTTTACCACAAAAACCGGCAAAAACTTATTTGCATACACCTGGTACTTATGCATATACCCCACAAAATATATATATCATCATCATCATGTTCAGCCGTTTTCTATCCACTGCTGGGTGAAGGCCTCCCCATTTTCTTTCCACATATCTCGGTCTGCTGATATCCTCATCCATGAAGCTCCTGAAAAACGCTTGATTTCATCTACCCATTTTCCATTCGGACGTCGTCTCGGTCGCTTCTTTTCTCTAGGAATTAAATGTAGTACATTTGTCGTCCACCTTCCATCTGTTCGTCTAGCTATGTGACCGGCCCATCTCCACTTCATCTTCTTCGCAGTCTTGATTACATCCTCTACCTTTGTTTGTGCGCGAATCCATTCATTTGTCTTCCTGTCCCTCCTGGTTATTCCTAGCATGCACCTCTCCATTGCTCTTTGTGTGACTCTCAATCTTTGAGTCGTTTTCGCATTCAATGTCCAAGTTTCGCAGTCGTACATCATTACAGGTAAGACACATTGATTATCAACATGCACGGCAGTGCAAGAGTCAAGTTCTTCACGTCAGCACAGCCAGAAGCATGTTATACAGGAACAAGAGTTTATGGCAAACTCGACGATTTGGGGGCCCCGTAAAAAAAAAAATGTTAAAGATAGGAATATGAGCTTTTGCCGTTAAGGAGATATGGTAAATGTGTGCAGATGTGCAAAATTTCATATTCGTATCTCAAACTATGTTCTAGTTGTGGACCCCTGAAATTGCACATTTTAGGCTAACTGACTCACTCACTCACTCACTCATCATATTGTTTAGGGTGTTTGGAGGAAGCTAGAAACATGAAATTTGGTATGAAGGTAGAGGATGATAAGTAGAAAAAGGAAAAATTCCGACATTTTGAAAAGGTCGCCATCTTGGATTCAAAATGGCCGCCAAAGCTAAAATTTCAAAGAATACACAGCCTAAACGACTAAAGATAGAACAGTAAAATTTGGTATGAAACTACATCATTGATAGCAAATTAAGAAAACTTTTTAAAATTTTGAAAAAGTCGCTATCTTGGATCCAAAATGGCCGCCAACCATAAAATTTTAAAGAATATACAGCCTAAACGGCTGCCGCTAGAATAACGAAATTTAGTTTGACACTACAACATTATTAGTAGAGTATGAAAATATTACAAAATATCTCTAAAGACGCCATCTTGCATCCAAAATGGCGGACGTCATAAATCCATTTTCCAACTGCTTGAGCCAGAGATACGAAATTTCACATAATGATATATTATCAAGAGTAGTTTAGGAAAACATAACAACGTTTTAAAAAAGTCACCATCTTTGATTCAAAATGGCAGCTGAAGTACAATTTTTTACATCGTTCGAGATAGAGAAATGAAATTTGGTACGACAGTGTATCATGACGAGTATGTCACGAAAATATAAGAAAACGTTAAAAATGTGTCCATCTTTTATCCAAAATGCCTGCCTAAACCCCACTTTATAACGACTGAAGCTAGAGAAACGAAATTTGGTATGAAGGTGTACCATTACGTGTAGGTTAGAATAAATTCGACTCTTTTCCCCTACTAAGGTGCAGTTCCCAGCGGGAGCCTGATTGCGATAAAGGGGTGCGACTCAGCGAGGCCATCTTGGAATTGTGGGGCCAGCGCCCCAATGAGGCGAAGCGAGCATATAAATTACACAAGTGTAAAAAGCTGCGAAATACGAGCAAAAGCACCAGAGGTGCAAAATGTCCAGTCAACTCCTTCAACCTTAAAAAGTGGTAAAATGGAATATGGATGAGCCTAGCTCCTCGCGCCAACTTCCAATACTCCTGCGTGTCCCACCAAGTTTTACTTGTCACAAACGTTAGCACTGCCCGGAACATGTTATACAGGCATAATGTGGAAGTTTCCCCATTCGGACGCAGCGCTCAGGAGTATGAGGGAATATCTGCATCATGGGGCGCAGTGCCCTGCAGATTCTGGTTGTGATAAAAGGACGCAGTTCCTCCAAACTCCTCAAGTTCGATGCGCAGCCTGCCGTTGGATTCTCGGCACAGCGACGCGAGCGAATCGAGGGGAGTATCAACACGCACGGCAGTGCATGCAGCCGAGTTCCGCCTGTCACAAAACGTCAGCATGCTATACAGGAACAAGAGTTTACTGCGAAATCAACGATTTTGAGGTTCTGTAAGAAACAAGATGTTAAAAATTGGAATATGAAATTTCGAAGTATGACGATATATCATCACTAGTAGATTACAAAATATCTGCAAAGACATCATTTTGAATCCAAAATGGCTGACTTCATAATTCATTTTCCAGACCGTTTGAACTAGAGATACGAAATTTGGCATAAAGGTGTATTAACAAGAGTAGTTTAGGAATAATTTACATTTTTGAAAAAGTTGTTAACTTGGATCAAAATGGCCGCACAAAAACTTTTTCCACACCATTCGAGCTATAGAAACGAGATTTGGTATGAAGGTGTACCATCACAAGTAGGTAACGGCAATGTAAGAAAACTTTTTAAAAATCGCTCTCTTTAATTCAACATAGCCGCCCAAATAAAATTTTCCAAACCACTGAAGCTAGAGAAACGACATTTGGTATGAAGGTGTGCCATCACGAAAATGTTTAAATATATCGATCAAACCACCGCTATGAGGGTTCAGCCCCCGGGGGGATATGGAAAAGGTCTGCACAGCATGGGGCGCTTCCCCCAGAAAGTCTGATCACAATAAAGGTGCGTAGCCCTAAAATTTGAAGTTGGGGCGCACACGGAATTCTGGGGAGCACACCCAGCGAGGCGAACCCAGTATATATATATACACGTATAAAAAGCTGTGAAATCCGAACAAAACACCAGATGATGTTCGAGCCTTAGGGTTGGTGGTGGTGGATTTTAGGGCCGCCAGCAGGAAGCACATTTGCTATAAATGTGTATCATCACAAGTAGGTTACAATAAATATGGCAAAGCTTCCCTATGTTTCAATAAATATGGCATTCCCACGGGTGGTGGGTATGGGGAAAAATCTGCAACATGGAAGCACAGTGTCCTGGAGAGTGGTTACGATAAAGGGGGGCGTAAGTACCCAAAACTCGAAGTTGGTGGCGCAGCCAGCTACGGGGGGCGAGGACTTAAACGAGGCACTGCTCTGTTTAGTTACTACTTTCGCATTGAAGTCTCCCATTACAATTTTGTAATGCGATTTGCTACTATCCAAAATCTTCTGTATCTCCTCTTATAGGTCTTCGACTTCCTCCTCCGTGTGCGAGGTTGTTGGAGCATACACTTGTATAATTTCCATACTGTATCTCTTGTTAATTTTTATTACTACCCGTGCGATTCTATCTGAAATTCCTTCAATTTCTGTGATCCGTGACTTCAGGTCTTTATTAATTATAAAGCCAAGGCCTATCGCTTTTCCATTTTCTGTTCCTTTGAAGTAGAACGTGTGCCCTGACGGTAGTTCCAACTGTTCTTATATATATATCTTGTGGGATATCGTTGAATAGCTCTTGATGAATAATCTACAAATCAATAAATAGTTTCTCGATAGCTCTCATATAAGGCGAGATTTGAATTTTTGAAAATAAAAACTTCGAGATCTACCTCAGCCTGTAGGCCTACCGAAAGAGATTTTTTAATTTAAGCACTACCAACATTGCACTGTCCAGTTTCCAAGAGAGAAAAAAATAAATGGAAACTGCTTGATACGGATCATTCCTACGCGTGAGTGTGTAAACTCTCATAAGAACAATGAAATTAGCTGCCTTCAGTAGGCCGTATAACAGGCTTGAGAGTAGTATGGTATATAATAGAACGGAGGAAGAATCCATACTTTACCATTTTGATGACTGTATCTCTTGAACAATGCGATGGTAAAAGACAAACTCTACAGCAATGAATAACGACTATGTTCATTCTCAATAACTGTAAATATCACGTATTCAACTTGTATGTGTAGTGATATGACGTCATGTGGTTTAACTTACACAATTTCGATAAACACGGATGCATCGAGCATTCTAGTTTATGTATTATTAATGTTCAGTTGTTACTTTACATATAGTTACTTGTAAATATTGATTGTGGAAACAGAATCTTATGGACAGAAGAGGATTATTCTTCATACGTCTGAAAAGGCATTTATGATATAAGTAGGAGTAACTGTAATTTGTCACGTACACAGGTATGTATATAATTATGCGAGAATGTGAACGTCAGTATGTGAATGTGCACTTATGGCTGAGAACCTACGTGGTTCGAATGATTTAATGTCAGAATTATGATCGACTGCAAATAAAGTAAATTACATCATTTATGTTCTTAACATATGATCTCTCATTCAGTAGGGAAATAACGTACTTAGATTTCGGCAGTACTTTAGTATATGAATTTAAGGTAGACTACTAATTATCAATTATTATTCCAGTATGGTGCACTGACAATTTAATAAAGAAATGACTAATGAAATTTGCAATCTTACCCCGAGGTGTAGGGGAGAGATGCCTAGTGCTTCGGGGAGCGATGCCTCAATAATAAAATTGTAGTTGAAATTTTAGCTACGTGGTTCGTGTTTTTAACGCTTTTAAATGTTAATGCTTTTAGTTCAATACAAATACATAAAAGAAATGTTAATGCTTTTAGTTCAGTACAAATACATAGAATACACTTGTCATATCCCAATACAGGTATATGTAAGATATAGAAATACATAGAAGAATAGATATAGTTAGTTTGAGAACACTGTACTTCTCATACAAAAGCATACTTCATGAATTAAAATACAAGCAGTATTCTGCAAGGAATTCAAGGTTAATATGGTTTATACGATTACTTTATATCCATAGGACAAGCATTAGCTACATTCTAATAGACTGTTCAGCCTTCAACTATACCTAATATATAATTTAGAATACTAGAAAATACGTTACAACTGAAACAAAATTGAATACAATTAAACCACAAATCATGAGAAAACGTATGGTCAAAACGGTGTTCCCTGTTATATCAGTACTTACTATTATAACATTTGAACTTATTTGTGGTACGGAACACATGTATCAGGAAACATCGTTCAATGTTCGTGCAACCACATGCTACAGATCACAACCTGATCCATGCCACTTCTCGACATTTTGGTTCGTAAACATCCTTTTTGTTATTTAGACATATGCCTAATTTTACAGTTGATCTCTTTTCAAGTTTCTTCAATTTGTAATCAGAGCTTCCTCCAGAAGAGGAAGAGGACATTGTTGCCACTTCAAAGTTTATTGTTGCTTATCGCTAGTGCGTTTCGAGAGTGTCATTCAAACATGTGCTGCTCTTTTCGATTTACATATTCTACCAGTTGGGGGTTTCTTCACGATCTACAGGATGATTTGGAGACATGTCTTCAAAAGGTGTGTTCTGAGGGAAAGATTAACGGAAGATCTAGGAATAGAAGATTGAGAAAAGTCATTTGCGTAGCTAGGACTTGCAGAATCTGGAGGAAGATGATCAGAAAGAGTGCTGCCGTCTGATGGAGAGAAAAAAGCGGAACAATTCAGTTTTTTAGTAGAAGCAACACTAAAATCTAAAATAGCAAAATATTCATCAGGGATGATATTAATATTGTAGGGCACGATTTCACACGCTTTGAAACCTGAAGTACTGTTTCTGTGTGCTGTAGTTTTATCCCAGGCCTGAAGAAGCAAGGTAAGAAATTGTGGCCTGGATAGTTTTCGATGTGGATGTGTTCGCTGCCCCGCTGACACAGCTCCGTGGAAGAAATGCGCAAATGGACGAAAGCTCTTATCAATGGCTGAAAATAATGAGTGCAGTGACTGGGGAGGAAGAGCATAATATCATTATATGTTGCAAAGTCCATCATCTGTTGCACTAGTGCAATGTTAAGAGTGACCGTCCAGAGTAAGCAAGGCTTTTCCTGGGGAGTTGCGCGGTAGAAAATGTTCTTGCAACCAAATCACAAAGATTTCAGAATTTACATAGGCAGATTTTGAATTCATACCTACTCTAGAGCCAGCAGAAATTAAACTTGCATCTTTACCCGAGCAAATATTACAGTTACATCTTTACCCGAAGTTGACGTTGCATCTTTTCCAAACATCGGGTAAAGATGCCAGCTGAATCTTCGCGCCAAAAGTGCCACAAGACATGATGTGACTCACGTGAACTTCAACACAGCATCCCTCTCCATATAGCAACTACATGTATCCCGTCATTATTCACTATATTACAAACTCATGCAGAAAGTAAGACATATTCACAAATAAAACCATCCATAAATTGATTGATAATTTCTACACTTTGTCAGAAACGTGACTGATGACGTTCCTTCCTTCTCCTTGACCTCCGCTATAAGACTCGTCTAGATTGTGTCGGATTCAAGGGTCAAAATTGACTGAGGACCATCATGGTCTAAATGTTTGCGTAACTATTACATGTTTGAGTTTTTATGTGGGTAGAACATAGGTATTAATTTAGTTTTAGATTAAATCTAAACAATTAAAGGGATAAATTAAATCTAAACAATTCAACTCAAGTAGGCACCATACTAAATTTATGACTCCCAGTTTAACTCTTAACAAAATTTGATACAGATTTAGAAAGGGACAAATCCCATGTTCACAACTCCCCTTATGCAAAGCGAAAATATCTCAAAGTAACTGAGCTTTTATCAAAGTCAAGAACCAAAATCTAACTGACCTGTCACTTCTTCCTTGCAAAGGATTATTGCCATTTGCTAAAATTCATCCTAGAACATGAATGTCCACAATTCATTGTGATCTGGTTTTACACAGTGGTGAGAAACGTAACGCTGTGTGGCGTCAAATCTGGTACCATGTCGTGCAATAATCAAGAGCTAGCATGAAATATAAGATTTGGTTTTCTGGTTAATAATGTTTGGCTATTATTTGTTTAACATTTCTTTTTATACAATTTATTTTTATACTGTACGTATTATTTTAGAGTTTAGTTTTTGTTGCTCTACAATAGGTTTAGCTTCACAAAGTAAATATCCATATACTTCTATATAAATTATCCGATAGGTTTAATATACATGGGAAATGTCTTTCTTTGCTCAAAGATTATTGCTCTAATCGTGAACAGCGTGTAGTTCTTCCTGATTCCTCTTCCAAATATGTTTCTGTGTTATCCAGTGTACCACAAGGAAGTGTTTTTGGTCCCCTATTATTTCATCTATATATTGATGACCTTCCATCTCATTTATCTTCACCTTCCAATAATATTGTTCTTTTCGCAGATGACTGCAAGATCTTTAGGAAAGTAACAAACGACAATGATACCCTCCTTCTTCAACAGGATATATCTGAAATAGTTGATTGGTATAATACCTGGAATATGACTCTAAATCCTTTAAATCCTCTTACAATTTCGTTGAGAAAGAACCGATTTTGTCCAGATACTTTATCCACAATATTCCCATTAAGCAAGTAAATTTTCAAAAATACCTGGGTGTATTTTGGGATGAGAATTTGCTGAGCATATCAGCGTTCCTATAAAGATTCACAGAAATTCAAAGCCTGTCTTCTCTTAGTATCTTTTTCAAAGCTTTCATTTCACCTAAATTGGAATGCTGCTCCTCTATTTGGAATATGGTTTCTCTTACTCACATGACACTTATCAATTCTGTCTTAAGCTTTTTTATCGCCATCGTTAAATAAGGAGTCCCTTCTAATAGACCCTTAAGTAACATAGAAATTCTAAATATCTTAAACATTCGAATATCCTCTTCAAGACGAAATCTGGCTGACATGTTATTCTTACTTAAAATATTCAATGGTAGAGTTTGATCTGAACTACTGCTTTCTGAGCCCAACTTTCGCATTCCTACCCATCCTACGCGCAATAGCACCATATTCACACACCCAGCACCAATATTAGAAATAGTCGAACGCTCTACCAGGTGCGTAAATATGAAACCGGAATTTATGTACACAAAAGACACAGTGATTGGATGACAATGCTAAGAACTATTTTATTCCAAGTATTGGCCATCGCTAGCGATACATTTCTGCCATCGTTCCGGCAATGTGTGGATGCCAGACCAAAAAAAACTATGCCTCTTGTGCTGCAAACCAGACATCAAGCCATTTTCCTACATTTTCGTAAGATGTGAAGCTCCGGTCAGCAAGTGCATGTCCCATGGATGCAAGTAAGTGAAAATTTGCTGTGTGGGATGGTGCATTATCGTGAAGCACAGTCACTTTATGTTGTATTTGGTTATTTTCTGGTGGTTTTCCACGCAAAGCTTGATGCAAATCGATCATTTGTTGTCGGTAACGTTGAGTATTAACGATTTCGCCAGGTTTCAGCAGTTCATAATAGATCACTCCCCTCTGATCCCACCAAACACAAAGCATTGTCTTCCGTCCATAGCGATTTGGTCTTGCAGTCGATGTCGCCGGTTCTCCTGGAGTTACCCATGAACTTTTACGCTTAGGATTCTCGAAATAGATATACTTTTCGTCACCAGTCTCACAATTCGATGGAGAAATGATTTCCTTTGTACCTGGTGAGCAGAATTTTGCAAGTGGTTTCTCGGTTTTCCTGCTGCCGTTCAGTCAATGCATGTGGAACCCATTTTCCCACATTCTGAAACTTGCCCATGGCTTTTAAACGTATGGAAACTGCTTCTCGTGTCACATTTAATTGATCCACGAGTTGTTATTGCATTTGAGCGTCATCCTCATCCAACAAATCTTGCAATTCGCTGTCTGCGAACTTTTTCGCTGGTATTGCACGTTCTTCGTTTCTCAAGTCAAAATCGCCGCTTTTAAATTTTATAAATCACGCATAGCACTGTGACTTACCAAGAGCATGATCATCGTAAGTTTCGATAAGCATGCGATGCGATTCTGCAGCAGTTTTCTTCAAATGGTAATAAAAAATCAATGCTGACGCACATCGTAGTTTGTAGGTACAAATTGAGCCATGTTCAACGCTATTAAACACTGCACTATGACATAAAACTTGTCTGGTTGTAAGTTGCGAATCGTTATCAGCAGTCAAAACAAGCAAGTGGCGCCAAGGACGTAGTTTTACGTTAACCACAGTGACAGCTAACGCCGTCTATGCACAAATTCCGGTTTCATATTTACACACCTGGTATGTTCATTAGAATGATTTCTGAATATAATCACCTACCACCAGAAATAGACATTTTCAGCATAGAACTAGCCTTTCGAAAATAGCTAAGAAGAATATGTAAATACTATTGTGTATTTTTTTTTCTGTTTTATTTGTAAATAATGTGAATTTTGTGAGTGTTGAATGTAAATGTGTTATCAATGTTAATGCTTCAGTATAAAATGGTAGAACTGCTGTATCTGAAACCATGTGTAAATAAATAAATAAATAAATAGTGAATACAGAGTTAGTATTTTTCGGTTGATCTAAGAAACACATAATTCACTGACCCAAGAAAGGCTTTGATAAAATAAAATAATTATTGGATGCATTCAAAATATTGCCTAGAAAATCAAAGAGAAAACCTCAGGCTTCTATCAGAGTGCAATCTGAATGTGTCAATGCTCAATGATACACTGATATATGAAGAGTATGATCTGTTAAAAGACGGCTTTTATTTGAGCTTTCTCTCACACATCTTTTTTTATACATATAGGTGGTTTTCTAAAGAAGAGTTTAAAGTCAGACTTAAAGCATAAGGTTGAACATTTACTGAAAAGACCCCTTCAAAAATGCTCCCAAGTTCAGAAATTGAAAGTACAACATTGGTTCATTTTCTGGCTCAAGCTAGAAAAGTAAACGGAAATATTCCAAACTCAAATATTTAGGATATTTAGCAGCAGCGATTGGAAGATGGTGCTTCGTGCTGCAGGAAGACAACACGAATAGATTTCGGTTTGATCTCTACAACAAAGATATTGTTAAGAGGGTTGAACGTCGTCTGAAAGAAGAGGTTACCTAGTGATAAAATCCTTCTTGCAGTATAATTCTAAACAGCATACACTGGGAATAAGCACAAATACTTCAGGTTCAAAACAGCGATCAAACAAAACGATGTGTAGGATCCATCTTTCTTGGGAATTCCCAATCCAACTATCTATGTCAGTGTTTAGGAGTAAAAGCGTCTTTCACGAAGTGCCTAATTTAAAGTGCTAACATGAAGGAGGCGATAATCGGATGTTCCGTGTTATTAAGGAGGTTTGAGTTGTAAAGAACAGCGGGTTATCGTATAATCCAGGAATATTGATTAAATGCATTTAATTTGTGATTTTTATGCCTCTTTGGCTCAAGCCACGGATACTGATGTCTTGGTGACTCTTATATACCATTTTGACAATCAATGAAAGTCAGTAGATTTGAAGGAAATATGTCTAATGTGTGGGTGTGGATAGACTGAAAGAGCTATTCGCTTAAACACAATTGATCAAAACGGACCACAACATGTTATCCTTGTTCCTCGTACAATCCATTAGTTGACAGGATGTGATAATACGAGTAAATTCTCGATAAGATGCGCAGCACTGAAAGCTGGTACTAGTGCATCCATACTTCTGGAAGATTTTGGTGTCCTTCTGTCGATGTAAACATGGAAGCGAACTCGAAATAATCCTGATGAAAACCCTTGGATCAACCTTTGCGAAAGCTGATGAGTTCCGATAATATCAGTATCAGCTCAATAAGGTTGAGACCTTTGGAAACTTCACACCAACATCAAAATCCACGAGAATCTACATTGAAAGAGCTTACAGATGGATTCGTGCTTTGTCAAAAGCAAGGTTTCTCAACTCTCTGAATTATAAGTGAATTGGAAGTGATGGTAAATTGATTCCTCAAGAACATTATGTGTAATGGATTCTAAAGACTTCCCTGTGCTCTGCTCTTGTGTCAATTGTTTGCGACATTCTTGTTCTTCTTGTTCAAATAAACGTTCCTGTTTTACCTTTTGCAAGTGCCAATCGTAAAAGGTTTATAATAACCATTCCAGAAATGACGAAAGTGATTTCTAAAAGAGTTAACTTAAAATTAGAGTAACTTCTAAAATCAAGCTATATCTCGTATGAAATTTCTAATTGGTTCTGTGAAAATTTTTTGCTATTATAACTATGTTTACTGTACACACTTCTTACTCAAGCAATTTTAGATGCAAATTTGTTTAAGGTTTTCTGAAACTGTTAACTTGCAAGCCAAATTCAAGCATTGCCGAATAAGCCTCATTAAAAAATGGTTTTCGATTTTATTTAAATATGGGTTACGTTAGGCATTACGAAAGATTA
Source organism: Lepisma saccharinum (assembly GCA_022664845.1). Classification (NCBI taxonomy): domain Eukaryota; kingdom Metazoa; phylum Arthropoda; class Insecta; order Zygentoma; family Lepismatidae; genus Lepisma; species Lepisma saccharinum. Next base: position 58,007 of record JAGDQP010006525.1, on the reverse strand, counting down.
TCGAACGGTTAATTAAAACATTTAATAATAATAATCATAATAATAATAAAGAATTCGTCAACATGACAAATAGCTTAGCGCAGGGCTTTTGGAAAATAAGTTCAGCCGCGCTGAAGAATTTGAGGCAAATTATACTCTTTTCTTTTAGAAGTAATACCTTCAGAATTTTATACGTGATTGTATTTCATTAAACATTCCATGAAAATTCTAATTAACTTCCACATTGCATTTCTAAATTAATTTTGTAATTCATTCGAAGACAAGGGAAAATCAAATAACCTTTTCTTTGTTTTTTTCTTTAAATCATATTTACACATCTCAAAACTGGCTATATTAAGCGCAAAATGTCCAAACTCCAAACTTTTAGATGTATTTAAGACCTTTCGTTAAAAAAAAAAGAGAACGATGAAATCGATGAAAAATAGCCGAGAAACTTATGCTTAAAGAATATTTGTTTTTCGCCATTTTGAATGCAATATGGCGGCTAAGTGATCAATACGCGAGTCATGTGACCAGTAGATTTTACATTCAATCAACACCTGAAACAAGCCTATGAAGCCAAACTGAGTGTACATTAAGGGCACACAAAAGCGGAGCTAGCACCTTGACTAGTAAAGGATGAGTGAGAATCAATTTACTGATTTGCCGTGGAAAGACCAACTCACTTACTACGATGTAAAAAAAAATCTAAACCAACTTTGTCAATATATTAGTTACACAGCTACGTTTAACGATCTGCTCTTGAGCACTTCTCACAGTTCTCTCGTATTCATTATATTCTCTTTGACTTCTTTCTTTTTTGAGTTTGATAGAAAATAAAAAATAAAAGTAATTATATTTCACGTTTTTTCACTTAGCGTCTGTACCTGAATAACCTTTGGAATTTACGGTCATGTATAACTCAAGTACGCTGATACACATTTTCGAAATACTTATCCAGAGTTTTCAAAGTGTGTTCAAACGCTTTGAGAGTATTAATACATTAACAAAGTTAAAAAGAGTTTCAAACATCAATCGGTGGAAACTGATTGCACATCCCACAAGTGCTACATATGACATTGTTTTATCCAAGACACGTAATTAAAAATGTCACTACCAACAACACCCAGACACGTGAAGACATTAATTTTGGGTGTATGGGTAGTGTCGTGTATTTGTATATATATATATGTGTGTGTGTGTTTGGGTGGGGGTGACGGGGGTTCGGACTACGGTAGCTGTATGAAAGGAAGACAAACGCACGAAAGCAATAAAAATCATATTCGTCTTGTGTCTAAGCCGCTTCTCACTAACTCTGTGAGTTCGTCAATCTATTTTCCCCTACCGACAATTTATTTTCCCCTATTTTCTTTCAGCAACACCAAACTAATGTATCTCATCCATTTGGAGCTCACACTCTATGGAATACAAAGCAAACATACGCTAAATAATCTGCCATTGATGTTGCGCGAAGAGCCAGTAGATATGCGACTGAATTTAAACGAAGGCTCATAAATACTGTGAAATTTTAAAACACCACATGAAATTAGTTTTATAGTGATAAAGTTTGTTATTTGAAGACATGGATGGTGTTCATAGTCAACTTTAGCACATTGACAGCCGTGTTCTTATAAATTTGACATGAACAGCATGTATGTAAACTTTTCCTAACGGGAAGAACGATGCTAACCTGAGAGACATTCACAGAGCCAACAATTTGTTCGTTTTCTTTTCTTGGGAACTAGAATTGAGTATTTCCACGAGTATGCCATACAATTCTAGAAACTATGCTTATACAATGCCATACAATTCTAGAAACTATGCTTATACAATGCCATACAATTCTGAAAAGTATGCCCGATTCTAAAAACTGAAACATGCTGTGGATTAATTTTAACTAGTACAATCGATTTCTGGAAGGTATATGATTCATGTTTACATAAAGAAATGAAAGAAAGTCCTTAGCAGAAATGCATAATTAGCTTCGATTTTATGGTTATTTTAAAAAATCATAAAAAGAGCTACCATTTTACTTCATTTTAATAGTTAATTGTTCAGCTAAAAATGTAGGAATTTGAAATTTAGAAAATGTTAAATTAAACGTTGTTCTTTTCTATTTTGACATAAACTATCGATTTGTTTCTTAACAATCGTCCTTACGCTTCGTCAAGTATTATACAAATTGATTAGATATTTAAGTTAGTGCGTGACGCTTGTAATGTACCGGGACTTTCTCCTCAAAGCCAGCTAGACACAAAAGCAAACAAGGTGGCCCATGGCGACCTGTTACAGAAACGGGGGCTTACCCAAAACTTCACAAAACGTGATCAAACCTACCTGGGAGACAAGCCTACATTACGCCACAGGAGAGGACGCAAAACAAAAAGGGAACCTTCCTGCAGTACCACATTGATGGTAAACTAACTACTTCATAATAAAACCCTTGACACAAGAAATATCTGGTAAAAATGTAATTTATTTTTACTTAAAAGTGGCAAACGCGATGCATAAAGCTAAATTACTAAATTTCTTTGAAAAAAAAAAGTTTCTGGAGAGAATCTTTTGGCACAACATGTTTTTAAGATGCTGTTAATTTCACATATCCAAGGGTTAATTGATTATTTGCAGAAATACTCTGCCTAAGAACAGAGATAAGAATTCGCACACTTCTTTTCCAAAAGATTAGTTACTTTTACTTTTCAAATGGTAGACATTCTACACTTGAGCCCAGTTAAACAAAATTTCCACAATTACCGAAGCATTACATTTCTCTCTACGGAAAGCATAATTTACAGATATAGTTGCTTGGCATTTTTTTTTCTATAATATTTATAAAATCATTATCAAACATTTCGTTTGTATTTTTCATCTCTACACTCAACACAACCTAACCTCCAATCTGATCATGCAAACAAGATATTTTATGGTTGAATTTACAGGACAAATTTCTATATACGAACTGGCTTACGATTTACGAACGCAACGAAGAAGCTTTAAACTGCTTAAAAAAATATTGTGAATAATGAAATCTTACGTTTAATAAAAAATCGGACATACTGCAGGGATTTCGTGCAATTTAAAACATACCAGTTCCGAAAGAAGTAAACGAAATGCTGAGTGCAAAAGAACGTGCATTGGAAAGGTAGTATCGACCATAGTGCAAGGTAAAATATTCAACCCCTACGAACCAAAAAATTACGTGCTGAAATTTAGCTATCTAAATGCGGTGAAACAAACTTGGGTTTCTGAGAAATAAAGAGGAATTTAAAAACATTAACCATACATTACCTGATAGTAAAACCGACCCCCGATGCCTGCCAAATTAGTGGACCTCTCCACTTCACATATGCTTCAACAACAACAACAAAAAATACTAACATGCTGAAGATGCACTAAATCACTTTTGCACTCACACTGATGAAAAAGGTGTTTAGAACCAGAATGGTATTTTTTAATTTTATTTAAAAACATAAGAAAATTACCACTACACACAACATATACCACAACAAATCACCTCACGCATTGATGAACCACACCAAAATTTCTCTTTGCACACTTCCAGCGGCATCCATTATGGATGATTCCAAAACGCCAATTGTAGAATTCAATACTCAGCTTCTACGATGTAGAAAATGGAGAATACAGCTATAGAAAATCAGAAGATGCAGCTTTTAGTATTAAAAAACTTTTCAAATGAGAGGCTGCGTTATAAATTTGCTTTGTATATAATTTCCGGAGACAGCCTTTTTAGTGCATTTTTATTACTTGATATATACTGTAGTTCAACTACTGACAGACCTCGGCCAATAAGAGAAGAGAACCGAAACGGACCGAAAGCATGAAAGGGGATGCGATTTAGCCACTAAATATCCGACGAAAATAGATCAACATTCAGATCTTATAATATGTTTATGAAGATTCTAAACGAAAGAAAAGTTGTTGAAGAAAATAATGACATAAAATATGCTAAGAAATATTAAGTAATAAAATTAAGAAACAATAAGAATAAAACCCCACCAATCAACAATGAAAGGGATTATCTAAGTGGCTCGGCCTCTTTGATATGTTGGCAAATTAACACTTTGAAGTTAGCTGAAGACGGGCAAATATTAGCCGATAAACCACGAACAAAAATAGAAGACACATAGAAAAGGGGAGAGGGTAAGATATGTTGTGACCAACCGAAACTGGATCACTACACACTCCACATGTGAAAAGTACTACACACTGCAATATTGGTGTTAGGAGGGTGCACAGGCACTCTGTTTTGAGACTTTTTTTACAGTGTCGATGTATAAAGTTCCGGCTACTGCCCAGAGAAGGTATCTATTCCTTCTGGTGAATATTGGTCGTATTTGCGTTTTCTTTTGCGTTTTATAATATGTGACGGCAAAGTGACTGGTTATGAATAAGGTAGAAAGTGATTAAGGTTAGCCGGACTGCTTGATAACTTGATGGGAGTACATGATTCCTATATCCAACAACCAACCTCGTACTGCCTAAGTCTGATTCACACTTTGTTCAACCGTCAACCCGAGAACCCGATGATCGGACTCCCGAACATTAGTACAAGGCTCTTTCGGCCAATCGCGAATTTACACTCGTAAAAGTTTTAATGAAAAGCTTCAGCTGTTGACTATTTATCTGAGTTAATCTATGCCTTAGCACGAAATATCAATTAAAATCCATTTGGAAACTGATTACAGATGCATCAGGAAATACGGACTATAGCTGAAGAAGGTTGAGAACCTTCACGACATAGTAACATAAATAATCAGAGTCTAAAACAATCATGGTGTACCAGCTACAGTTTAAATAAAACTTTACACCTTAAATACTGGGTAATACAGGATTTTATTTCCCCTACTGGAAATATGTTGCTCTTGAATCAATAACATGTCATTAATTTTCATATTACAG
>JAGDQP010006525.1:32238-53008 GCA_022664845.1 Lepisma saccharinum | reverse complement strand
ATATTTGTAAAACAGCAGCTGGCATCAGATTGCCCAGTAAACTTTCATCTTTTATTCAGGTTTTACTACAATTCAAAAGTTCTTAGTTTTTATTTCTACTTAGAACAAAATTTCAACAATTTGCAATCGCAGTGTAGAGATTCGAAACTCAGCTTACGAAACATCATAACTCTTAAATCTCTAAACAGCACATAACGCCGCATTACTGAACATTAGCTTTCCCATTTCAGAAATTTCAAATTGCTATTGTAATAAACATTGTTTCCAAAAGTAACTGAAAGCAGCCTAACCGTGAGTTCAGTAAAAGTATATAAATTTATAACGCAAAGTTTACAGGTACATGAGTATGACAACTTGTACCAGACTCACAACCAAAATTTTCTACGTATTACTATTTGTTCAAAGAAATCAAAGCAAGATTTGCTCACAACGAAACTGATTTATAACTTAATTAATACACATAAATTTAAGTTCGATTAGGTTGGATCTATTCGAGTTTCTTTAGTATAGTCCGGTAAACGGTAAACAAACAAACAAAAAAAAAAGGATTCGAACGGTAGAACCATCAGTAATGAATGAGCCAAATTTTCATATCGGCCACTTAGTCATGAGCGAAACCGATCATAAATTTCAATGTCATAATTTCTAATTAAATACCAAACTTGTGTAAGAAAAGGAAGCACATGTACATCAAGACACAAAAAGGGGAGAGGTTAGATGCAAAGGGCTAAATTAACTACGTCGAAACATGACTTACTTAAATATAAATTTCAACGGAATTCATTGTGGAACAGATCTGGATAAGGTGAGATTTTGGACATAACTGCTACATACCTGCTAGTCATGGGGGACTGATCCCCTGCAAATATCTACTCCTCAGATATGTTAGCAGAACACCTTTCTAAAACAAACATTCTCATCTCGCAGAAAAGAAACACTGCTTTCCACACACAAGCACATACACAGATTTCACCAAGGGGATATAAACCCTCAATAGTTTAAATTACCAGAAACTGAGAAAAGAGAAAACAGAGACGCACCACTTCATACACGCATACGAACACAAAAATAGATCACTTGCACACACACAACCACCGACAAAACAAATCACATCCACAAACCCACCGTTGGCTACTTCCAGTCTCTACCAATATGGAAGGTTCTTTGCTGGCGTATACAAATCTGCACCAACTTGGACCCATATTGTGCCAACCTCTCCTCTTCTTATGTCGCTATTAACTGCTGAATTTAAGATTTGTAAACATTTATGCCATTATTCTGCCTCCTTTTAAATTTAAATAATCATCGGGCTGCGTTTCTACCAGGAGTATATGAAATTTCACATCGCAGCCAACTTTTTCGTTGCAGACCCTCTTACGGGTTCATCTTCTGCATATCTTCTGATCCGATAAGCTGACCAATCAGAAGACAGATCACTTATGAGAGGTGAGATGGGCGTAACCTATACACGGACTTTCGAAACGAATATTGAATCAACTGATTTCTGATGACTAAATTCAAAGTAAGTGAGAAAGTCAAAGAATGAAATAAAAATAAAATGTAAAGGAGTACTAAAAAATGAAAGAAGAATTCTCTTTCTTAAAAAGAGAGCGAAAATAACAAGACGAAATCAATAATTGGGCGGCATTCTTTTTACGTGTACCTTTCATATCTACGCAAAAATGCTCTGATACTCAAACATAAAGAACATGACCTCTGACATTGAATAAGAGGAGAGCAATGCTCAAAACAGGAAGTCAAGATTTACGTGAGCAAAGGCAAAAAGAAGAAAAGGAAGAAAACAAAACCAAAACAAAAGATACGATCAAGACAAAGATATGCAATGCTCCATTGAATATTTATTTTATTTATTTTGGGACCCTCTGACCACCCCTACCTCTCAGCCAATCTTGGCTCATCCCCGCTTCGCGCATTTGAAATGCAGCGAACTAAAAGTGCTCTCCACGGGACTGGGGCAGGTCATCCCCGGTATTCGTCTTCCTGCTTCGGCCCCTGACACGGCGCCGAAGCACGGAGTCGGCAGGACCTGTTGTTTCTCAAGGTATTGTTTACATAAAAAAAGAGAAAATAATAGCGAAGAGAGGGGGGGGGGCGGGTAAGTTCTTTTAGCCTGGCTCCCGCTGGCAAATCCAGGCCCTTTTTCCGCGAGTGGGGGAATTTCTTCTTTTATTATTTTTTTAATTTTCATTTCAGTTTACAATACGTACATACATGGACCTGAGCTGTAACAAAATACAATCATATATTAAGTACACTGTGTTAGTGGTTTAATGTATTAAGTAATTATTATTTATTTGGGTTAAATTTTACTATTATTTATTAATGTTTTTCACTTTATTAATTCCTGCTTTTATGTAGTGACTTCAGTATTTTCTTAAGTGTCTTCCTTACTAATCCTATATATCGGTGTTATTAGTCCTTACATAGTTGTCTAGTTATTATTGTTAGTATCAGTCTTTTTTTTTTCATTTATACAGTCAAAATTACGTTATTGAAATCACTTCCCGCACTGTGCTGTCTGTGTAACTATCTTAATAAAAATTTATACTTCATTTTCCGTAATCTACTCATTAATGATATATAAAATATTTCTAAAATAGAAGCAATTCAAATACAAAATACAAGGACACTAAACAATAATTCATTTATATGGACTTCAGTTCCTCTATCTATACATTGTAAACCAAAAAAAAAATATCATCAGCAAATTATCACAATAAGTATTAATAATAGTTTACATTTACATTTAATTCCCTATGAATTGCTCCGTATCAGAATTTAATTTTTATCCTTCACCTATCTACTCTAAGCTAATCCTAACTATCCTAACTACTTTCACTCTCATCATCCATTCTCACCAGGGAAGTCAGCCGTTAAAGTTCATTCCAGGGGGCTGGGACACACCCTCCATATCCGTATAGATTGGGGCCTATCCTGGAAGTTTCTTCACAGCCGAATCTTCATCCACACCGCACATTCACACTACACTTCATACTTCTTTCGAATTGCACATCACTATTAACTTTGCCAATCCAGTTACCTCGGTACTCCGCTTATCATCGATATCCATAGGATTGCTGGTCAGGCACTGGGGGCTTCTTCGCGGATGAGTAATCGTTAATCCCGAAAGTTCTCGCACTCACGCACTCCTGCAACGCTAAACGGCTGGCCTCGGGGCATACCGGTTTCGGTTCGCGATTTAGCGTTGAGTCCTCACAATTTTGTAAGAACCACAGCCGTGGAAAGATGTTTAATCCACAAAGTTCGTGTGAATTCTAATATGTGAGTTTCCCGCATTCCGCTTCTCTCGCACCGCGTATTCCCCTTGGTACCCGGGTCGCGCGCGTCACACATTCTTCGACTACGTTATTTACATTGTTTACAATATGCATTGTTTCCCGTCTTCATTCTTGGTCATATATGTTCCTCCTCATATAGATTTCTTTCTCCTTATATGAGATGATGGTAGCCAACAGATCCAGGGAGGTTCTTTTGATGTCATCTTCGATTATTTCGCGTATGTCAACGTTCTTTAGTTCATTTCTCAATTTCACAATTCGAGCATCAACAGTTCCATCCGCCTTCACGTGATTTTCTGGGCAATGGAGAACCACATGCTCGGGTGTTGAAAGTTGTCCGCAAGAACACTCGGGGGATTCCACTATCTTTAGTTCATGTAATTTCGATTTGTATGGTCCATGTCCACTTATGAAATGCATCGAGCCCTTATCTGGATTCCAATTGGTCCATTTTAAACGTTGTTCAATCATGGGTATTATTCCATACAACCTTCTTGATTTTCCGGAATTTTGCCAATTTCTTTGCCAAATTTGATTTATTTTATTATCAACGTCTTTTATATCTTGTGGAATTTCCCACAAAATTTCCGTGGCTCTTATTTGGTTTTCATGCTTTATCCAATACTGAGCTGCCATTTTGATTGCTTCTAGAGGTAAGGGTCTTATCCCCAGAATGACATTTATGGCTTCCCCCGGTGTTGTTTTATATGCTCCAGACATTCGCAGTAAGATGGTTCTTTGAGCTCTGTTAAGTTTTAGCGCCAATGATTTGTTTTCTTGCAACCTATGTGCCCAAACACTGGACGCATAAGTGCCAATAGCATTTACTATCTGGGAGTTATGTAATTTCAAAATTTTTGTGGGTAACTTAAGTTTAGTGCTTGCCAATGTTATTATCTTATTTCCAAATTTCAAAATTTTATTAGTAGTTTCCTCAATGTGGGCGTTATAGTTCAACTTTTCATCAATTACAACTCCCAAATATCTAAACTTATTAACTCTTCCAATAGTTTGATTTTCATACTTAATTGTAGGATTTCGCTCTAACGTTCCTTTAAATATCATATACTTAGTCTTATTAACTGAAATTTTAAGTTTATTTTCATTACACCAATTCCCTAATACTGTGGTGATCTTGTTTGTCCTAATCTCTGTCTTCGAGTTTTGCCCTCCACCAAAATAGCGAGGTCGTCTGCATACGCCATTACCGATGTTACTTCTTCCATCCGATGCTCGCTTGAATAGCGGGTCATTACATCTTACACCCTCCATATTTTACTTTACACAACCAAACTGAAAATCCTGGCAGAATCCCTCGGAGGCATGTGGCCCTTTGCTCTCCCTTACTCGCGGCCTTGGTTACCTTTCAAGAGCTGGTTGCACTAATGTACAAAATGCTGTATGTTTGAATTTTTACCACAGAGTTTTACTTATTCGTAGAATCGCTCGAACATGGATTTAAATATTTTTAACTCTTGGAGTACACGAATTTTGGCCACGCATTATATATTATAATGATATCTTATCTATAATCTGTAATTGAGTGCGTTAGTTTACTTCTATCAGAATGTACAAAAATAAAGCAATACTTACAATGTAAACTTATTTAATAATTCACAGATGTCAGTGTGTGACAAAAGGATGCCAGTGTGGCGCCGTATTTTTCCTTTTACACGCTCAGTAGATTCACATATCTGGATTTAAAAAAAAATAGAAATTATACTTAACACATTCATTTTCAAAGTGTTATCTATTTTATTGTGGGGGGGATCCATACTTTCAGAGAGTTTGGGGAAAATGTATGTCAGAGTTTAAGTGCGGGTTGCTAAAATGTCAGTGCGTGACGACAACTTTAACATTAAATAATATATAGTATTCTTATTGATTATGTGTTGTTTCACCGGGAATGTATTCTTGAATATCTCCTGTATCAAACAGTACGTTGCAATCGTCTTTTTCGAAATTATAATAGATATTATAAGGCTATTAAAGTCGAGAAATGTAATCTTAATGTCAGTGCGTGACGCGTTGAATCGCTCAATTAAGTTATAAACATATTTCAATAATAGATAGAGTTGCTAAAGAAATAAATAGGAAGTAGAATAGAAGAAAAATTGTAGGAGGAAAACCTAATCTTCATTGAGACGAATTTAAATTGCAGTCTGTAATAGCAATCGTCTTTTTTCTTATTTGGGTTAGTACATCAATAATAGACTGAGTCAAACGTTCGTGGTCATTTCATAGCTTATTAAATGTGGACGTTGAACATTGTTTCATGGCACAATGTACACAATCTGGCAGCTCTACTGTGAACGTGCCTGAAGTTAACCCCCACGTTTGCGAAATATAACCGAATTAAGCACCTGGTTAGTGCATCGTCAGTGCACTAAAACTAATGTTAGTGCTTTAATACCTTAGGAGTTATCAAAGATTTTTGGCAGGGGCTAACTTCATATAAAGCTAGTCCCCCACCTATTCTCAATTACATAGATTATCACCAAACTTAGCACATTGTTAGTGCAAAGTTAGTGCACTATAACGCACTAAGCACTAACGTTAGTTCTAGCATACTTTAAGACCGTTTCAAGATAATTTTGGGGCTACCGACTTCAAAAATCCAAATTCCATACTAATTGCGTAGAAACATGAGGGAAAGACAATCGTTAGTACATAGTTAGTGCACTAAAACGCAATAAACACTAACGTTAGTGCTAACATACGTTAAGCTTTATTCTAGATTTTTGGTGAGGAGGCTAAGTTGAAAAATATAATGTTTCTTACTAATAACCATACAAATATGGGGCAAGCGGCAATCGTTAGTACACTAAGACGCACTAAGCACTAACGTTAGTGCTACCATAATTTAGGATTTATTCAGAATTTTTAATAGGGGGATAACTTCAAAAATATCAAGTTCCATACTAATGGACGTAAAACATGGGGCAAGCGACAATCGTTAGTTCATTGTTAGTGCACTAAGGCGCACTAGGAACTAACGTTAGTGCTACCATAATTAGGATTTTTTCAGGATTTTTGGTTGCAAATGTTCACGAGCCTCATACTCAGTACTGTTCTTATGGCCTCAAGGACGGAGGCCAGAGGTTGAAAGTATCATACGTTGTGTGCTGCCTCATCAAGCTAAAATTAACAAACCATTTGTTATTATTCATTTGCATATATTTAATCACTAGTCGGGTTATAAAATTTTCCATCAATCGATTCTGTCCGTTCGATAAACGGGGTTTCTAGCTAGTTGTATAAATATCTTGGATGAGCTCGTTAGCCAGAATGATCAGATGAAAATTTTCAAAATGACAGCCCTTTGAACTTTTCAAAATTTCGTAGCTTCCACTATTAACCATTAGTAAGAGAATTTTGCCCAAAAGTGGGTATTAATAATATCTTTTCTTACTGTGAGTGAAAATTAGAATGGTTGATCAAACAATTTCAAAATGGTAACTGTTCGAACTTTTCGAAAATTTGTAATGTAAGCAATTATGAACCGATCATAAGGAAATTTGGTACAAAAATGGGTATTTACAATACTTTAGTTGAGAATGAACATCTGCATGATCAAACAAAAAAATCTTTCAAAATGACGGCCATTGAAAATTTTCCAAGAAATTACCTATCTTCCCTAAATAAAAGTTATAATTTATTTTGCATTTCTAGGTTGAACTGTAATTTGACTATACATAAAGACATTATGTGTAAAAAATAAAATTGTATTTATTCATTTCTTTAGACTTGAATAGATACATGTATTATGTGACAAAGTTATTCAATGAACCCTAAAGTTTGACACCCTTAACACGAAATATTTCACGGCCAGTATTTCCCTAATACTGTATACCAACGAGCTTAACCAATATTGAAAAAACCTTTTATTTGCGGCAAAATATAAGAATGTGAAGTTATTATTATTATAGATGGTCCTCCAAAAAGAATCCTGAATAAATCCGAAATTATGGTAGCACTAATGTTCGTGCTTAGTGCGTTTTAGTGAGCTAATGAAGCACGAATGATTATCGCTTGCCTCATGTTTTTACGTCCATTAGTATAGAAATTGATATTTCTGAAGTTGACCCTGCATTGAAAACCGTGAAAAAATTTATATTATAGTTGCTCTGACGTTAGTGCTTTTGCGTTTTAGTGCACTAAGGATACACTAAAGATTGCCGACTGCAAAATATTTGTACGTTCATTAGTATGGAATTTGGTATTTTTCAACTTATCCACTTTTGGCTGTTTCGTGCTTTGCACTTTTGTCTTCACGACTTTAGTCGGTCGCGGCTATTACGCGTCGCGGTTTATGGAAGTCACCGATTTTGTGCGTCTCGGTTTCTGACTTTCGCTGTTTTTGCCTGTCTCGGTATTGGTTTCATGAAGTTTTTGGGTTTCGCGATTATGTCTGCTGCGGTTTTAGCGTGTCGTTGTATTTTTGCGTCGCGGTTTTTGTCTGTTGTGGTCTTTTTCCTGTCACTGTTTTTGACTGTCGCTATTTATCAGTGTAGCTGTTTTTGTGCATCGAGGATTTTCAGTCGCTGTTTTTGCCTGTCCGGTTTGTGCGTCGCGGTTTTTGTCTGTCGGGATTTTACCTGTCGCGCTTTTTGGACGTTGCGGTTTTCATATTTCGCAGTTTTTGTGCGTCGCGGTTATTGCGTGTAGCGGTATTTTGTGTAGCTGTTTTTGCCTGTCGCGGTTACTGAGTCGCTGTTTTGTGAGTCGAAGTTTTGGCGCCATGGTTTTTGTCTTTCGCTATTTTAACCCATCGCTGTTTCTGTACGTCGTGGTTTCTATTTTGCTGTTTTACTGTTGCTGTTTCGTCGGTACACCCTATACCAGCATACTCCTTCGCGATAAGCCCTTCTGATAATTAAATTCTCTTCAATTCATACCAACATTGGAAGTAAATCCATGATGAAAGACTACAGACGTTGCGGAACACCTTCACACGAGTCCTAATACAGTACAAATCTTATTAAGTTTCTTCACCAGATAAGAGAGCTCACCGCAGCCAACATTGACAAACAGAGATGCTGCGAGACCCTTTGAGGTTTCGGTATAGTTTCATTTTCTCTCAAGAGTTGCCCTTGCTCTGTTTTCATAAGTAATCATAAATGTATCTGGAGAAATGCATGCCAAGAACTCAGTATGAACCGAGTACATACACTCGTCAAGCATGGCTGATACCTACGATGTGCGGTAACGTTTGGCTTGCAGGACAATCTTATCTCACGGACTGTGTAGGGAATATTATCGTCTTACAATATATGCAAGTGTTATACTGAATGAAGCCTCTGTACATGCAAGATGGCGACCCACGCCTCACTGTGAAAACGACCCAGGCTTGGCTGACACAACAAGGCATCAAAATACCTCCATGCGTCTGTCACCGGACATAAACCTTACCGAACCTGTCTAGGTTATGTTTGGTATAACAGTGTAACGATATTGCCTAAATCCTGCTTTGTGTGGAGAGCAATTAAAGCAATGTTCCTCAATCGCCCGATCGAAGTCCGCTAATGGGCGGTGGCGACTCTCCTATTGCGTTACCGCGAGATTTCTGTTTTAAGATAATGTAAGTTTAAGGAATGTTTTCTTATTTTCCAATTTTATACATGTGAGATTACCGTTTACCCTTCCCGAACTAGTTGTTTGTGGAGACAACAAGCTGTAAAACTTTGTGCAATTGAAAGAAATTTTAGTCTTTTCTTTGCTCTGCTCCAATACAGCCTCTTATTAGCGTATTGTAATGGTTTATGGCTCATTTCGAAGATTGTACATAACATATTGAAATGTGTATAAAACAACCTATATAAAAGGAAAGGACATTGGAAAGAATTGAAAGATTAGTATGCAACAGTTAGGTCTAGTTGTTGCCTTTTGATAGGAGTAACATAATTGTGAACTATGCTTCAACTTATGCGTGTGAAAATATTATTTCGTCACGTAGACCATGAAACTATTCCACACAGATTTGCTGGTCCACGACCTACGAAAGATTGAGAAATACTGTACTACAACATACCGAAGACGAACTTCGGTCTTTAAAAATGTATCTCCCGAATTTTGAAGTTAAGGTAATTATATGTATATTCTAAAGTGTGTTCAAGTGTGTTTATCTTCAAGAGTGTACTGAAATATATTTAAATATGTAATAAATATATTTTATAATGTTAAATAAAATTAACAATGCCAATTGTTATTGTCAATTTCATTTTATTTTAATTCTCGGTCCCTCATGACTATAATTTAACAATGGTTTAGTCTTAACAATATATAAAAGCTGTTACTATGTAGTATTAAAGTTCGGAATTTTTCCATTACGAACAGACGTCCTGGATTATTAACAAGAACATGTTCTAATTTCCCTTATGTCCTCCACTCTGTGGTAAGTTATAGTTTCATTTGTTATAAATTATGAAGGGAAATATTAAAAAACTAGTAGTTGCTTGTACGTTTATCACCAACTAACGTCATGGTAGAAGTATAAAGCCTTTGTTTTCTAAGTTATCTATTTAAAATTCGCCAGTAAAGCAGGGTTTTTCAAATGACCATTTAAGCAATTACATTTGTGATATTTCTGCCCTTCGCTTAATGCAGAGAGGAAGAGGAGCAGACAATATTTCAACAAAAAAACAAAAGATATAAAATTCATTCACTAATACTACCACAAGTGGATTGTTAGTGGATTTACAGTACTAAATATTAATGAAACTAACATTATGTTAATAAACTTTCTTATCTTACCTTCGTGCTACATTAATAAATCCATCGTGTAAATTTTTCTGTTTGCCCTATATTTTCGAAACTAGTGTTAAGACAAACTACTTTGAAGAACGAAACTGTACGTCCTAATAATTATGTGCAGCAAACAACAGTATTTACTTGAATATTACTTATATATCTAGCTGAAATTTACATTAGATAATCATAATTAAACAATAAAATACTTAATCTGAAACTAATTTATCTGCACGTATTCGTAACTTGTTTATTTGCGCTCAATTTATCTTTCATACATTAAGTTATTTAAGCTTCAGTTTCTTATTTTAAGAAAGACATGAAGAAATCATATATGACAAGTTTGGTGTAGTATGGAAGTTCTGTTTAAGTTTTATTTCCCGTTGACTAATCACGAGTACTGTAGTAGTCTTTCATCATTCATAGATATGAGTATAAGCTTAAACTTAAAATTTCCAGCGGGGCCCATTTATAGCAACGTACAAAAGCCGAGGTAATTAAGATAGGAGGTACCGTAACTGTTATGTTCATTTGACTGAAACCACTTTTACATTCGACAGTTCAAATGGCCACTGTATTTACATTTTAACGCAGCTGAGTTAACAACTCAGCCTGGAAACCACTGTTTTGGAACCGACGAAACTCCTTAACAACTGAGGATAGGTGAATTTGTTTTCAGAAGTTGACGCGTTCTTACAGTTTGTTTGTCTCCATAAAAGTCAATTCTTTACTTTTAGTGCAAGAGTTTTTACACAAATTAATGGTATAGGCGTTAAGCCGTTGTCATTTAATCTAATGGAGGTGCCGTCAATGATTAATTGCATTCACCCGTAAAGATGAAAAACTTCCTCAGGTCAGGTGACAGTACACTAACCCCATAAATTCCGCTATTGAGTTGACTGCGATGTTATATTATTATGGTGAACGAAGGTAAAAAAGAAGCGAATGATTAATATCCGAAGATATGCATTGATAGCTTCGAGTACTGAAACATGCTGCCTCATATTTTTCAAGAAGAGTGGGAAAACGAAATCCCTGGTAGGAATGATATCCAAAATCAACGATCGGAGATGAAATACTCACGCGCCAGGCAATATTAGCCTCAAACTTTCCGGCAAAATCGAGCTCTGGTACCTCACCAAAGGAGCTACTAGGTATGGCTCACCAACAACCTAGGACTTCTTTGCATTGATACAGTCGACTACGTGACAAAGGTCGCATCGTGAAGACCCCTCAAGTCGTCGAAAGAGCTCAAGCGCTGATTTCGGAGAATCCAAGGCAATCATTGCGATCATTGGCGAAGATTGTCGATATAAGCGAACTAACATGTACAGCCTTTGGCATAATATCCTGTAGAATATCTTGCAAAGCTATATCTTGCAGAGTAGATCTCTAGAAGTAAAACGCTTTGCCAAGGTTCCCCTAATTATCTGAGATCTTGTGTGCTGCTCTCAGAGGGGACGACACTTGGTATAAAGAAATATCTCACCTGTAGTGTTCACTGCAGAGGGAACTTCATAATTCGTCGTAAACAAAAGACTGATATTCTATAAATTACATATAAAGTAGATTTAATAAATCAATGTGACTTGCTCTGGTTAATGATATCCTGTATCTCATAGTGTTTACTTTAAAAACATCTAAATGCATTGGAACGTTGCCTGTTGTTCTTAAAATCATAAATAAAAGTTCCTTTATATATGTACAGGAACGAAACAACGTTCTAATAACATTAACCTAGCTTCAAACATAACAAAAAGCTATTATTATCAACAAATTAAACAATCTTTCAAAGTTTAAATTTAGAGCCTTCGAACTTGCCTGCCATCTATTGGGAAAATTTGCAACATCCTTTCAGTACACATCAATACAAATGCATGAAATTATTCAAAAAAGGCTTGTGAACGATATGTAAGCTATCTAAAGATAACAGATAAATAAAATAAATACTTTTACAGAATGATTGGCCTCATTTAAGCCTAACAGAACACACTAATACCCATTACAAGTAATTGGTTAGACGATATTAGACTGAGGACAATGGCGGGAAACAGATCATGTCGTTGGAACGGAGCCGGCTACAGGAAACATGCAAAGTAAGAGGTGTATTCTCTCAGTGCGAGGTAGACACAGAGCTGAAGGGTTTCACAATAATATCCTATGAATCCTTCTATGAGATGCTAAAATGATCTGTTTAGCAAAAACGCGGTTGTTGGCTTATGCCAATAACTGGTCCATAGGATAACATATTCTAATAGGACTACTAAAGACCAGCTGTAAAATGACAAAAATTAAACCAACCTTGTTTCCAACCTGCTTCCCTCGAAGTCTTTGCTTCAATGTCCGGACTTCACTGTACACTGTACAGGGTGTGTCACCAAAATCCGGACAAATTTAAATTTCCCGCCAGAATATTCTTCCGCCAGAGATCGTCGTTGGCGCTCTGCACTGCTAATTCTTTCTAGTAAACAGTCGTAATCTCAAAATGGGAAAGATGTTGAAACAAAGTGCAGAGTATGAAAAAGAGCCACGATTGTCGAAGACTTTCACGCTGAGCTCTAAACAGCAGATATAATTTGCCTCCTTATATACCCGTCATCCACAGTTTATGATGTTGTGGCGAAATATTCGGCTTCAGAACAGTCAAACGAATATTTCAGTGTACCGGCGAGGTAGCGTCATTCGAAATGTCGCATCGTGAAGACCCCTCAAGTCGTCGAAAGAGCTCAAGCGCTGATTTCGGAGAATCCAAGGCAATCGTTGCGATCATTGGCGAAGATTATCGATATAAGCGAACTAACAATGCGTAGAATTGCCGAGGAGGATCTCACAAAAATCCTACACATTGAAGGTAAGACAAATGCTCTCCGAGACTGCTAGGGAAAAGCGAGTTCGTCGCTGCAATTTGCTTCTGTGTTCATTGAAAAATGATACTGCGGGTCGAATCAGATTCTTTTATGACGAGATATTTACGGTAGACGCAAAAACGAACCGGAAAATTGACCGCTGACTCGCGCACGATCAAGAGGATGTTTCCATTGTTGCCAGAACCAAATTTTACGCCAGTCTCTACGTGATAAGTGTTGTGTCCAGCGAAGGTCATGCCATTCCCCCAGATTTAAAAAGAATGTCATAAAATAAGTTTATTTGAACGTTATTTCGAGTGTTGTTAAGCTGTAGATGGAAACAGTGGCGTCTGGAACTCAATATGTTTTTAGCAAGACGGTACATCAGTCCACACGAGCCATTTGGTACAAAACTGAATGTTAGACAATTTTGATGTTTTAGTCCAAGGAATTTCGGTTTCCCACTAGCCCTGATTTAAATCCCCTGGATTACTACGTATGAAGCGTAATTGAAAGCGTCTCTAACAAATATCGACATCTAATGTGACGTTATTAAGGACCGCCATTGAGGCAGCATTCATCGACATGGACTCAAATACATGAAGACCGAGATTTGTCCCCGTTATTCAAGCTAAAGGGGACACATTGAATGAGTGTGCTCTACAGAGGTCCCCGATGTACCACGTTAAAGTTTCTTTGTAATATTTAATATTTCGCTAATAAAATTTTGTTTAAGGAAACTGTTAAATTTGTCCTAGTTTTGGTGGCGCATCCTGTATAAATGAATTATGTTTAATTATATTTATCAGAGGACGCTGTGGATCTACTGTGTAACTGATCCTAGATAGTGCTGGTTTCAAGCCTCCACCTTTGATCATCTTTTTCCATGTCGTTTTGTTTTAACTAGTTTCATGGAAACAAACATTCTGAAAACTTATTAGTTTCACTTTGAACCTGATGAGAAAAGGAGGAAATTCAAATCCAATACGTCATGTTTCCATTCCAAGTTTAGTTATAGGACTGCTTTCTGTATTTCACCTTTCTTCACCATGGTCATCATTTTGGAGAAAGCGATAGGTCCTTCGAGGCAAGTTACAAGCTCTCTCCGTTCAACTCTATCTTGCGTCTTCCTTTATGTCTTAGCGTACGATTTCTCATCCGTAATACTGTCATGAAACTGCATTACTTTTCTTCCTGTTCCCCTTTATCCTTCACTTGCGTCATTTAGCAGTATTTTGCAATCAAATAGTCGCGAGCAATTCTGTTTCTGGTGACCGTACTGTGCTTTGATTAGCATCCTGTTTTAGAGAACATTGTTTTATCATAATGAAATAGTATTGCCCAGAATGAGAACAATATCACTATAATAAACGAAGCACTGATCTCATATATATGAGTAAACAGAGTAATA
Source organism: Lepisma saccharinum (assembly GCA_022664845.1). Classification (NCBI taxonomy): domain Eukaryota; kingdom Metazoa; phylum Arthropoda; class Insecta; order Zygentoma; family Lepismatidae; genus Lepisma; species Lepisma saccharinum. The sequence continues at coordinate 38,684 of JAGDQP010006525.1, read as the reverse complement.
AGACGTAAATAATGTTATTATATAGAAGATGATAACTAAAGTCGCGGATGAGCGTCCTTAAAGGTGAATCTTTAGGGGAACCACTCTCACTTGGTCAAACACTGGGGAATGTTCACTATTTGGGAACACCGACGTGAGGGGTCACATGGGTGACTGCTGCGGTGAGCTTCGGCGCTGTCGGCGTCCATAATGATTTTCACTAGCGGGGAATCACTGTAAATGGAAGGCACTATAGGGTGTGTCCTTGTAATCTGGGAACACTGGAATCTCATACTTTCAACGTAGGTGTTTCTATGTGTTGAAATATCATCTGTGAATGCAGACAAATATTGAGATGGTATACCGTCGGTAATAAGCTGAACAAGTGCTGGTAGTATACTGGGTGAGGTTTTCAGACCCATGGGACTGACGAGATTTTTCTATGATCCGAGGGAGCCTACCGAGAAAGATGTGAAGTCATGTGACTCGACGGCAAGGGATGTTCGATAGAATGCCATCGATATATCGAACTGGGACAAGAAATGATATTCTGACATGTTAGGGATAACTTCGTCCATATTTGAATAACTATAGGCGACGTTATGGATCTTAATGTTCAAAAGACGTTTAAGTCACTTAAAAACGCACTGAGGAGTCTGGTTTCTTAAGCAGAAAGACAGGGTGGTTGTGATTGGAACAGCCAATTCGTTTTATGATTTTTTGTTTCTCCATAGATTTTAATCGGGCTCGCATGGCTTCTCTAAGGTGGAGGGGGACGGGAAATGGGCGAGCATACACTGGGTTTGAATCTGTGGTGATTATTTTGTGTTCGAGAAGATGGGTAATGCCCAAGGGCGCCGATTCCGGGGGTCAATGTAGGCCCGTCCCCCAAAGTTGAAGTAGGCCCCCGTAGATAAAGTGATGTCAGTTCTCCTATTTCTACAGTACATGGTCATTCGTTTTCCCTTTCTACTAAGCTTATCTCCCTTCGGCAACTCCCTTCGGCTAAAGGAGTTAATTCGTGCATTGCTTGCGTTGTTTCTGTAGTTCCGTGCATAACATCGATAAAGACTATTTAGTAAGAAAAGAAAGAATGAAAGAAAAAGTGAAAATGTATTTTCTGTCGTTTAACGCTCGGAACTTCAAGATCGGGTCATAAATGAACCATATAGTCAAAATATTATTTTTGTCCATTAATCATTAAATGGGAGAGTGAAGTTCTGTGTATTCTTCATGTACGTGTCCAAAAATCTTATGGTCGAAAATGACGTTAAACCCATGTATTTATTGTGTAATAATTTAAGACAATCAAGCATGAGTCAATTTGACTCGTGTAACTATTTTTAAATGTCATTTTATATTAAAATAACAAGTAGTTGTTGGTTCTAATGATCACACGTCTCTTTACAAACGACCTACACTTTATAATTTCTCAATCAAGGAGCGAAGAAACGTGGACGATGCTGTTTGTGTAGTGGTAAAGACAAGTACTCCGCATACTGTCAGCAATGTAATCGTTTCATTTGCAAGAATCAGAATACAACAGACACGGTGTGCTTTACATGTGAGAGTCAGAGAGTAAGGTAGTTTGATTCTGGTAATTTTATATGTAGTACCTTAAATGTGTAAATAAGTAAGAGGCTCATGGTACCTTCATTTTTGTGCAGCCATGGAAATGGTTACAAGGTTAATATGATGTATTATTTTTTCTGCATTTTCATTATTTTGTAGTATCTACTTGAAAAAATAAAACACAATATAATGCAATAAATACAATACAATAAATACACCTATACTCTAAAATACTTTGATTTTGAAAGGTACTTTGTTTGATACGAGAAATATACATGGGTCGAAAATGACTCATCTTGACGTTCCGTGAGATGAAATTATCTTGGCGTTCCGAGGGATAAGGATCATTCATCGTGATTTTGTGATATACAAACATAATTTAAGAAAAAGAAAAAGTATACAAGAAAAGCAAGCGACAAGAAGAACTCACACAAAGGTAGGAGTAGACTTGCACTAGGAAACATATCCGTCAAACTGCTGTTTGGATGCAGTTATTCTTTACCGTTAATACTGTAATTTCGAGTTTCCAATACAACATATAGGGAAACTATATACAGCGGGTAAGAAAAGTATTTGGACAAGTTCAACAAAGAGGAAAAACAAAAACTATCACATGTAAAACACGGACCATTTCAAGATCTCTTACCCTTTCATGATAATTTGGATGTATTAGATAGAATACTATAGAACTAACTACGATGAAACGCCCCCAACCTTAGATTCCAAAAGATGATCACACAGACAAATAGGGTCACCAGGAGCCTAGAATACCCACGCAACGCATCTAACCTAATCTCTAGCTCCAAACATTTTCTACACCCCAGACGAGCAGCGCAGAAATGCCTTCCAGATTTAAGAATATCTGGGAAAGAGGATTCCAGATCCTTGTGATCGTTGTATAAATAATAATTTAGATCGAGGGAGGAAATACCGGTAAGGCGACACCTCCAATCTTTTAATTAGATCGTCAGTTCATACTCCGAAGTACCACCTGGTTCAGATTAGCGACAGATTAAGAAAGAAAACGTAAATCTTTACTTAGGAAATAATCTCAAACGATGATACACATAACGACTCATATGTGACTCATACTATGTCTTTACTCACTTCGAAGTCTACAGGGTGGCAAAAGACCATGTCTTACCTTTACCTTAGTAGGGCCCAAACCTGTAGTCTGGAATCGCAATTCCTGAAATAAAGACGAACGAACACAAACGAATGACGGTTGCAACTCAATCCAAACGTAGTGTCATAACGCAAAATGCAAATAATATATATTCACACAAATCACATGCTGGAGTCACTTCATATGTCAACGCAGAAATAACCAGAAATTCAATATATAGTTCCTTTCCCAAGTCATCACTTCTCAGCTGGCGAAAGAATCCTAAAACTGGTCTACGGATTTATGAACCGATCTAATCTAATTAAAATCACATCACTCAAAACGATAGGTTCACCGAAACAGAGAAATAATTAGTATCAATTGCTGTCAACTTCACGTAACGATTTGTAGCTAATTTCCAATAGATATCAAGTCAAACATTAAAAACTCAATGCACATTATAAACATTACTAAACACTGTAAGAGGATTATCAACTAATGCCGTAGATCGTACCTGGTTAACTGAGAGGTTTCTATACTACGTTGACTGAACATAAACACAAGATATTTTCGAAGAAATATAAAAATTTCAGAATTTCAATTTATTACTCTAAATGTACATATTTCACGCTTTCGGCTATGATAATATTATAAGAATGGGAACAGAATTACTGTCGAGGTGTAGGAACAAACAAATTTGAATCGCTGGTATACATTGAATTAACTAAGCAGAACTGAAAGTTGCGTAGTCACATATAAATGTCCATAATTTCTATAATAATTAATAAATTTCATTGTTATTTTCACAAATTATTCCCGAAATATTGTTATATAATTTAGAAAAGTTTTGTTGCAGAATTACTTACACGAAAGAAGTTCTAGTCCAAAATAGATGGTAAAGAAAGAATCAATTTAGCACTAATAATTGAGTGACGTCATTACAGATGATTACTACCTTATACAAAAGACGTTCTGAATAAATCTTGATAATACAAAATAATATTATAAAATACGACTTTTTCATCTGAGAATAGTGGCTGGAGGTGAAACCAAAATTATTGAACCATGTTGAATAACATAAAATTTAATGTTAACATCAAAACGGTACGCAAAGATAGTCGAACAGACATGTTGCTAATTTGATCAAGTGAGGAAAATATGCGGTAGCTGTCAAACATGGCTAACCAGGAATTTCGAATGGATTTGGAAAACGGGAGACGAGAAATTGGCATATGATTATTAAAATCCAACGAACCGATACTTGTAATGTAAGAATTCAGTTAATAGCGGCCCCATACTGAAATTTAGAACATACTGTACATTTTAATAAATAATATCAAAACCAAAAATAATGAATTTAACGAGGTGAAAAATTCGAAATAATGTCGCTGAAAAGTCCTGGTAATACTTATGTCGGTTCTATTCTTCTTAATACGAATAATATATTACATCGGAATGGACGAAAATAGTCGAAATCGAAAATTACACTAAATTTGGTGTTTATATCTACCTCTCGTAGACAGGGCTTAGGAAGTACAGATGACGGAAAGCCCAGACATCCACTCGTCTAGTTTTAAAAATTGGAACTGAACTAACTGGCGTGGGAGAGCAGATCTCCCAGCAAACGGAGAAGAAGGCTGATTCACACCAATCAGCAAGAAACAAGTCACGAAGCATTGACTAGGGTCCAATCAAAGACAAGCGTTAGATCCAAGTCATTGCTGCGTGACTAACGAAAACCTGGATGGATAACGATTAAAAATCCAAAGCAAAATCCAAACGAAACACGCTCATAGAGTCTAAAACCAACCAAAGAGAATGAGCTAAAGAGAACACACAGAAAGGAAACAAAACGGAAACTAAGAAAATAAAAGGGGAGAAAATAAATATAAAAATGGAACAGCAATTAGGCTGTTACAACGACTCGATACACATATAAGGTAACAGACAACGAAAGAATGATGACTACGTAAATTCATCGCAAAAAAAGTATCTGGAAAATCCAATCCTACTCTCGAAAGAAATCTTCTAGGTATCCTTTTGTGTACAAGAGCAGTCTATGTAGTGTATTGAAGCAATCTACATCAGGTCAGGCAAGCCAAGCTTGTTGGAAAGTTATGCTTTATCGCTTAATACACGATAAAGAAACATAAAACAGATCAATTATTGCGGAATAGAATCCGTTCTGACCAACCAAGAAAACTAACTGCCCGGAATGAGACCTACATTCTTCATTCTGTGAACAAAACTCAAAGAATTACTGCTAAAGATTTGGCTACTTCACTCGCCTATGATATGTAAGTTAATGTTACACCACAAACAATCCAAAATTCAGTGAAAAAAAAACTGGATTTAGAATATGTGTATCCAGGGTATGAATACTGGCCACTCCATTAGTAATTACACAACCCCAAATCATAACAGATCATCCAACATTTTTACCAGTTGAAGCAATGCTTTCACCCCACGTCCTGATATCTATCCTAGAAGAAAGCTTTTACCAAAATTGCAGGCACTCATATTGATATTTGTTTGGAAAATTTGAACTTCTTCCTTTTGCTTTCTTCTGATATGTGTGTTTCGTTTCTCGCTACACATCTTCTGAATCCCTTTTTTTTGTTCACATCTACACATCTGTAACAATAACTTGCATATTCTAGGCAAGTGAAGCAGTCACTTATTTAGCACTAATTCTTTGAGTTTTGTTCACAGAATGACGAATGTAGGTTTCATTCAGGGGAGGTAGTTTCCTTAGTTGACTAGAACGAATCCCCAATAATTATTCTGTTTTATGTTTCTCTATGATATCCAACGGTGGAGCATGGCTTTCCAACAAGCTTGGCTATGTTCCAGTACCTTTTACCTTCCTCACTTATTTTGAAATAGAAGTGAGCAGTTTCAATGGTATTCAACTCACTTTATTCCCCATGCTGCTTCTTTATGCCTGACACGGTGTGGATTGCTTCAATACACTACGCAGAGTGCTTTTGTACACAATCGGGCACTTAAAACATTTCTTTCGAGAGTAGTATGAGGTTGTCCAAATATTTTTGCGATTAATTTACGTAGTTGTCACTCTTTCGTTGCTGTTACCTTACAGGTGTATCGAGTAGTAGTTATTTCTATAGCATTCTATCTAACGTATCCAAATTATCATAAAAGGGCAAGAGATTTCGAAATGGGCCCCGTTTGGCGTGTGTTATGTCTGTTTTTCCTCTTTGTTTAACTTGTCCAAATATTTTTATTTCTCACTGTAGGTGAGACGAAAGCTTCTTGAACCATGCCTGTCGAGATCGAGAACCGAGAATTAAAAAAAAATGTCCAATAAAGCAGTAGCGCGGCGGAAGGGTGAGTCGGACAGAAGGAGAACCACATTTGGAAAAGCAGAGTAACTCATCTGCATAGACTAACATTAGTTTCTGTTATTTCCTAAGTTAATTTTCTAGTAACAGCAGAAAATTTGTTCTTATTAGTTAGAACATAATGTGCTTTAGTGATTTTTTTTAACGTTATACATAGCTGGACCTGGGGAAGCCTTCAGAATGACTATTATATGTGTTGTTATATGTATACTATACTATTATATGTTTTTTTCATGAATATACTATATTTGGCAAAATCTAAATTGAATTTGTATTAGGATCATCATCTGTTCCTTCCTAGACCCTTATCTGGCAATATATATATAATTCACAGCCATATTCAATCCACTAGTGGATGAGGCCCCTCCCCCGAGGGAGGAGTTGGTCTACTGATCTCACGCTGGCCAGACGGGTTTGGAGAGGTATAT